>JASDQU010098626.1:8904-19218 GCA_032191745.1 Picea mariana | reverse complement strand
CTTTCTCCATGTGCCTTGATATCAAGGTTTTCTTGCTTCAACAAATCATTCTGAGCAATCAAAGTTTTAATTTGGTCCTACAAGAGAGGAACATCGGTATAGTAACGCTCAACCCAATTGAGACAACCATCACAGTGTACAGGGGAGATGGCAGATCGACGGGGGACACAATCGACCAAGGGTGCTTCAGTCTTACCTATTGTTTTCTCTAGATCTTGCCCAATACCCGAGAATCCTTCATTACCCTTAAGGCATGGTGGTAAATTTTTCACGAAATCATATGGTTTAGTATGAATGAGAACCTCCCTCCTGGAACCCTGAATTTCTGGAAATTCCCGAGCTAGAAAATCCTCTATCTCATGATCCGAACCCTCATCAATCTCGATTGGGTCGATCGAGCTCAGATGAGTATCCTTTCAGTTCCTTAGTTTTTTAGAGATTAGACAAACAACCTTCTTGTTCTTGAAACCCAAATCTATGCACTATTGTTTTGTTCCTTTACAGAGTTCCTTGACATCAGACTTAACATTAATGTTCAAACCAACATCATTCATAGGTAAAAGAGGATCATTTTCCTTCAATTCATCATTCACTTGTTCTGGAGATCTTGAAAGTGAAAACCTAAGCGGTGATCCTTTATCTAGAGGGGTTTTATCAGTGAACTCTAGTCCTTTAATTGAATTAACAAACTGGTTTTCAACCGTTGGCTTATCTGAGTTAGGGTTTGTAATTAAAAGAGGGTTTGTTGCAGGATCAGACTGGGCAAAGCCATTCCTCATTAAAAAGGTCTCCCAACTATCACCTATGGTCAACAAATGATACACCAACAAGATTTTAACCAATCCATGGTGGAACAGGCTCAAATTGATACCCTATCATTTACATCGCTTGGACATCTTGTAGAGACTCATTAGTAGTTTAAAGGGAATATCTAAATCGGAACCTATGAAATTCATAAGAAAACAGATATAGTATAGAAATACCATCCTGTATCGACCTTCGCATGTAACAAATTTCTTCAGAATTAACAATAAACTATGCCATCTAGGTTTTAACAGAGCGATAAGAATACCTTTTATACAACAAGTGGTTTTACGGGAGGTCATGAAAAAAATCCATGGGACTTCTTCTATCCTGGTGTTTTTAAACCATCTATCGCCCTTTGATGGGATCCCTGTTTGTTTGCTGATGAAATATTCGGTCAATTCTAATTGTATGTCTCCAACATTAGCTCTGAACCCGTCAAAGGTTCTTGCGAAGGCTTCTTCTACCCGGAGATTATAACCCTTGAATTTATTGAGGAATATATCCCAACCATGATCCTTTAGGTCCTCAATATCATATTCATGGGATAGTAAGGCTTGGCATCCGTTCAGCTCTATGCGAATGACGAGTGCCATGACCACTATAACAAGGATGAAATAGAGATCACTCAGAATAGTGTTAGGTTTCAATCGTGCGAGCAACAAAAACAGGTTTGAACGGAGAGTGGAAACATGAAAATAGCAGAGCCTATGGGTTATCATAATTCAGATAGTGAGAATGGAAACTAGAGAGTTCATTGTATTCCTTACCATCTCTCGCGATGAGTGCCAAAAAATATAGAGTACAAAACCCTATGTAGAAATGAATAGCTTCATTAATGTTTTGAGCCAATAAGATAAGGAAAAAATGCAAGTACAATAGGTCTGTACTCATTGGTATGAATGTTGATATGACCATTGAAATCATGAGAAGAATATAAAAAATTAACCAAGGCTCTTCATGTATCAAAAAAATTCGACAATGAACTATCGAACCATTGAATTCATAACAACCATATTAAAACAAAAAAATTGATAATGGATTAATCAACCATTTCATAAGATTTGAATTTCAATTACATATGGATGGCTTTTTAAAAGATATTTCTAAGGAACAAAATTATTAAACCAATCCAAGTTTTATGTTTAATTCATGCTTACAGTCATGAATTAAAAATAAAACAAACGAAAATGCAAAAAATAAAAATTTAATAAGGTAAGATTTAATCCATTGAAATCATTTCGAAACTCATAAAAATGTTTACAAATTCCAGTTTATGGCAGCTACGGAAAAGTGTAATCTCTTTCGATTGTGTTAAATATAAAAAATCATGTGTGGCTTGCAATAATGGCGATGTACTAGGCGAAGAATTTATCTCTGCATCACCAGAAAATTCATGTTAGGTTGAATTAGAAAGAATGAATTTTTAAGAAACAGTTGACAACAGGTCAAGCATCCTGATCAAAACTTAGAAAATAACGTAGTCTAGCATTAGATGTGTTTCTGTAAAAAATGCAATCTGGTGTCAGGTTTTGATTATGAGTGAAACTATGTTTAGGCAACCAAATTCGATACTATTGACAGGGCCACTGCTACCAGTAGACATCCATAGCCTCAGCAGGGATGTCATTTAAACCACTCTAACACCTCTATCATGTTCAAGAGTCGTCCATCCATGATAAAGAACATCTTTACTTTTGATCAATTCTAAAAGACATACTTGATAATTTTCTTAAACCCAACATTGCTTTGCTACCAGCAGGCCTATTCAATACCCCGACGGGTTTATAGAAACTTCCCATACCTTGTGGTGCTTTCAACTCTCTAGAATTTGTTTACAAATTTACATAAACTTTATGATATTCAAGAGAGCGGGGTGATGCTGAAAATCTCAGATTTTGAAAATAAAACTTGATCCTTTACAATTTATTTTCTCGTTTAATGATCTTCATGATGATCTGAACATTTAGATTTCTGTTAAGAAACCATCTCAAGGACAAGAAGGTATAATTGAGTTGTTCTAATTAAAACAGGGACAACGTTAAGAGTTTTATTAATGATAATCTTGTCTTCTCGTAATTTTAAAGTGAAACCAGGAACATTTTTTTGAACAAAAGTTTATTTATGTTGACCTGAGTTTTAGCATTTACAACACTGGTGCTTTGAGGAGTCATCAACTGCTGCTCATGAATAAAAATTCTGATTTCTCCTTCCACAAATGAAATGGTGACTGAGACATGATTATTAGGAAAACAAATCAAATTTAGGGAAAATGAAAAGAACCAAAATTCAAAATAGAAAAGAAAATTAAAAATATGTACAAAAGGGTGGATCTGAAATCATTAGGTGAAATACCTTTTGAGATCTTGGCCATTTATTGGGAAACTATCTGGTTGTCCCTCCATATTATGCAGATGGAAAGAGCTAGGACCCAATTTTTCAGAAATTACAAATGGTCCCAGCCACAGATTCTAGAACTTGGTATGTTCCCCCTTTCCCTCGTGAGATTTGTCCCACTTGAGAACCAAATCCCTAACATTGAAATTATTGTATGATGAAGAATTTGAATCAAAACAATTTTTTACAATTTACTGATGCTGATCTAGTTTTTGCTTTGCTTGTGTTCTCACTTCCTCCAGTTTTAATAATGAATTTATTCGATTTTCTAGAGGAGGGCACTCCTCTTCTTGAACTTTCTGCAACAATTGTAGTGAGGGAAGTAAAACATGTGGAGGGAGAATTGGTTCTCTTCCATAGATGAGGAAGAAAGGGGAATTACCAACAAAGGCTTTTGGGGTTACCCTATCAACCCAAAGTGCATTTTACAGTGCATTGTGCCAATTTTTGTGATTTTCTGAAACCGTCCTTTTAATAATCTTGATTAAATTTTTGTTCGTTGATTCTGTTAGGCCATTTCGTGGAGGGAAGTAGCTTGCAGAATACTTTAGTTTAATCCCTTTTTCCAAAGAAAAAATGTTTATATCAAGGGATGAAAATTAAGAGGCATTATCAAAGACTAGACATTTGGGAATGCCAAATCGAGCGATGATATGAGAGTTAAGGAAAGATACTACATGATTTGTGTTCACCACTTTCAAAGGTACAGCCTCAAACCATCTATCAAAATAATCTGTTGCTATAAGGATATACTTGTGTTGCTTCGAAGAAGAAGGATTAAATGGTCCTATGATGTCAAGGCCCCATTGCTGAAAAGGGGAATATACAGTAACAAGCTGTAAAGAGAATGTTGCCTTTTTCACCCGTCCTACAGCCTTTTGGCAGATTATGCATTTATGACACATCGCATAGGCGTTTTTAAACAAAGTAGGACAATAGTACCCATCTCTTATCACTTTGTGAGCAGTGGTATGTTCGCCTAAGTGACCACCGACTTCACCTACATGAAGTTTAGATAGCACTCTTTCTGACTCTTCCTTTTCTAAACAATGCAGAAAAACACCATCAAAGTTCTTTCGAAATAATACATCATTTGTTAACAGGAAAGATGCAGATTTTAGCCTGAGTTCTCTTCTATTTTTAGGATCAATATTGCGAGGAGAAGATCCATGTGTCAAACAAAATTCAATATTCTCATAACAATAATTGATAGTAAATTGTGCACAACTGATTTGGTTTTTGTTATGCTGATTTACAGTTAAGGTGTTGATTTGACTTTCCTGTTCTTCAACTAGATCAACCACTAGTTTACATAGGCCTTGACCTCTAACAATCTGTGCAAGGGTTATTTCAAGGTCATATTCCTGTAATTTCATCATCCAATTTTCCCTTTTCTCACCCAGTTCTTTTTGTACTAATAGGTTTCTTATAGCTGGGTAAGGAACGATAAACTTGGTTCTAGATTTCAGCAGGTATGACCGAAAGTGTTTCACTACTTTAAAAACAACATATGCCTATTGATCTACTACTGGGTAGTTAAGATATTCTCCTTTGAAAAATGATCTCATGAAGGCAATGGGTATCTCATTTCTTTCAATGTTTTTCTGTGTTAACACAATAGCATAAGATCGGTCAGACGCAAAAGTAAAAAGAGTGAAATCCTGAGAAAAACCGAGACTCATCAAAGAAGGGGATTCTATTATCACTTTTTTAATTGAATCGAAAGCCTGACTTTCTTGTGGTCCCCAACGGTATAAAACATCCTTTTTTATTAAATTCTGTAAGGGTCTTACCATTTCCGAGAAACTTTGGACAAATATTCTGACGAAATTAATCTTGCCCAAAAAGGACTGCATGGCATTTTTGGAAGAAGGAGGGGGGAGTTTAGCAATAGCTTGGGTTCTTTCATGGTCAATAATCATTCCTTTTTTAGACACTATAAACCCAATCAATTTAACTTTCTCCACTGCAAAGACCAATTTCTTAGGGTTAAGAGATATGGCGAACTTGCGGCATCGTTCCAAGATAACCCTTAGGTGAGAAAAGTGATCTTTCTTTTTTTAGAGAAGACAATGACATCATCCAGATAGATCATGACTGATTGGTTAATGAGGCCACAAAAAGCAATATCCATTGCTCTCTGAAAAGTGGCACCGGAATTTATTAGTCTAAAAGGCATTTTCCAGTAGGCATAAGTGCCCCATGGGGTGAAAAAAGGTGGTTTTAAGCTAGTCTGAGGGACACATGAGGACCTAGTTGTATCCCAAAAAACCATC
Organism: Picea mariana; assembly: GCA_032191745.1. Lineage (NCBI taxonomy): Eukaryota > Viridiplantae > Streptophyta > Pinopsida > Pinales > Pinaceae > Picea > Picea mariana. Next base: position 13,741 of record JASDQU010098626.1, on the reverse strand, counting down.
TAGAAAAGATAGTCTTTCAGAACTAGACACCTATTGTAGAATTTGTTCCATTGGAGGAACATGGTAGTTTTCTTTATCAGATGCTCGGTTTAGGTTCCGAAAATCGACACAAAGTTGAATTTCACCGCTTTTCTTCCTTACAAGGACTGGATTAGACACCCATTGCATGTGCCTTATGGGGAAAATTATCTTTGCAGTTAGTAATTTATTCAATTCTTTTTTAACAGTGGGTTCCAATTTAGGGTGCATCTTCCTCAATTTTTGTTGAAAAGGATGAGTCTGGGGTTTCATGGGGATGACATGTTGTATGATGTTGGGGTCAAATGTTTTCAAGTCATCATACGCCCAGGAAAAAAATTCTTTAAATTATTTAAACAATTTTATAAAAGAAAATCGTTCTTGCTTGGAACAACCTATTCCCAGATTAATATTTTGAGAATTTTCCTTTGTTCCTAAATTAATCATCTCATAAATCAAAGAATAACTGTTTGTTTTACAATTTACTGTCCCTCTAAATTTATCATGCAAGTGATAAACTTTATCTAGTCTTACAATAGATCTGGGATATAGTTTACCAGATCAGATGTCGATTCAGGATATATAGGATCTGATATTACTGTGAAGTTTCATAGGTTCTCATTGTGAGTGCCTTCATCAATGACTACACCTTGGAAAGTATCTTCCATATGTAGGAAGTTGATAATCTGTTGGTCATCATCGAATACTCTCCAATTTGTGATGTTGTCTAGGATAGGAAGCCTAAACAANCCAATAAATCATCTTTTGAATTACTTAATATAGGAATGGAATTTATGCTAAATGCTGAAATTGTTTGCATCAAACTCCATACCTCAGTTTGGTATCTTTTCAGATGTGGTGATAAGCAATGTATGGCATTTCTTACGTGCCTAACCACTATTTCTGAATCACAAAATACCTTCAAATTCCGCACGTCCATATCCAAATCCTTCCTAAGTCCTTGTAAAAGTGGTTCATACTCGACAGTGTTATTAGTGCACTCAAACTCTAGCCGACAAGCAATAAAAGTCTTATTACCTGCAGGATCGATGAGTACACAACCAACGCCTGCTCTCTCTTTGGATTTGGATCCATGAAAGTACAATGACCAGATTTGGGCATCGTTAGCAGTACNCCTCTTTGGATTTGGATCCATGAAAGTACAATGACCAGATTTGGGCATCGTTAGCAGTACTTAGCATACTTGGTAAAGATGATGTTTGAGTATAGGTCATAACTTATGATTGCTGCCCAGGATCAGTAATTGAATAAATTTTGTTCATGAAATTACCAAATAAGATATTCATTCCCTGCATTTCAAATGAGTCTATAGATGTAATGAAAGGTTCATTTGGATCATTTAGATCTATTACAATATGCTTCAGATAACGTTCTCTGTTTATCCTGATTTTATTTGGCTGTCCATTTTCAGGAAGCCACAAATGAGACCAATCTATGTCAAAGTAACCATGCAATTGTTCTGACCAGTCCCTGCTTAAAAACAAACCATAAACTTCAGGGATATCCACACCGATAATGTCAATTATCTGATGAACCTTGGAATTGGAAGATAATCTAACCATGACATTCTTAAGCTCACCAATTACCTTAACGTTTGTTCGATCTAGTTGAATGATTTTGAGATCAAAAGGTTTAACTTCTGCATTAATTTTTTGACAAATAGATAGAGGCATCATGTTTGACTATGCACTGTTATCGACCATAAATTATGCACATTCCTATTAAAAATTTCAAAGGTTAACAAAAAATGCGGGACATTGTTTCGAGTGTTAACAACAGAATTCTGTTGATTTTTAGTTGTTGTCCCTAAAACATTTTTATCTACCTTTGGTACAGTTTTTCCTACTAAATCCTTTTTATATGGAAGTTCAAATGTCATTTTAGATGGGATTTTTTTGGCTATATTTGAATCGATTTCTGTTGATTTCTTGTTGCTAGAAATGTTGTTTTTACTGTTTTTAGAGATACTTTGAAGCATTTTATGCAAAATAAGGGGAAACTTCAACAACTCAAAAACACAAATATTAGTTCTTAGTTTTTTTAGATATTCAATCAAATCATATTCTAAAACTGGGGTTGCTAATATTTGTTTACTTTCATTTTTCTTTGACTGTTTTGGAAACACATTTTTATTCACTTCAGAAGGGGTTTTTTTTTACGTTTTGCTTCTTGTGTTGTAGGGATGAAAAATTTTGAAATTTTCTTGGAAGATATTGTCCGAGAAGTGACCAAAGACATTGGGAGATGATTCCTCTTCTTCTGAGAATTCTTCCTCAACTACGTCTTTAAAACTTTCAGGAGGGGTAAAAGAAGAATTATCATGTTCTTCTAAGATGGTTTGCAAAGCGTACTGTAAACTTTCAAAATTTAGACCTTCTGTGGTCAGGTTTGGTCGGTTGGGAGGAAAAGGTTTTATGAAAGGAGGTTAAAAGCTTCCTCTTCTTTTTGATGCCTCCTCGACTGATCTCTTTAAGTCAACGAACTGATTGGAAAATTTTTGGAAAGCGTTCTGCAAGCTTTCTAAGTCTAAAGTTTCTGGTTGATTTTTAGTTTGAGGAGGCCTAGTAAGGATCTCTATTTTATTTTTAGAGGATGAATTTGTTTCAGCTTCACTATTAAGATTGTCTTTTAATATTAATATATCCTTTTCAATTTGGCTTGCCTCCTTGAAGGATTCTAACAATGTGTTCTTTTTAGACCTTTTGACCCATATGTCTATATTATTGTGCAAGGCTTTAGCATAATATGCAATGATTAAACTTTCAGCGAGCATCGAATCTACAAGGATTTTATTCTTTAAAGTAGGAAATCTTTGGTTAAATTCTTTCACTTTTTCCTTAGTATTCAGTTTTAGGTTGGAGACTACCATAACCAAGACTTCAGGAGATTTATGATCTCCAAATTTTTCCAAGAAACAAGTTTCAAACTTGTCCCAAGAGATGATGATTTGGGGTTGTTGAGTGAAATACCATGTGGAAGAATTTCCTCAAAAGTATAAGGACACAATCTTCCTACTATATCCTCGTGCTCAACACTTTAGAGTCTAATGGCCAACGTAAATTTTTTGATGTGATCTTCAGTGGATTGTTTGGAATCCATATCAAATTTAGGTAACCATTTCTCCGGATGTTTTGGTAATGAGTGTTGAAGTTCGGGTACAACCATGACATCCCGATCAAGCCAAGGTCTGGCAGGATTGTTTTGGTTTTCCATGGGAGTTGGTAGTGTCGAAGGCTGAGATGGTTCTGATGAAGAATTTCCTTCGTCTGAAGATTCTCCTCCTGAAGAGGATGGAGACGAACTATGTGGGGAAGGTGGGATGTCAGATCCTTTGGATCCAAGGGTAGGTGTTTTGATAAGATTGGTAGTATTATCACCTAAAGGGTTTTGGATTAAGCTAGTGCCTTGAAGTTGTTCTCGGATATATGAGAAATCTAGGGGTTGATTAAGTGGCCTACCAGGTTGTCTGATACAGGCTAAGGCACTATGCATTCTTATGAGTAATTGACAAACAATTTCTTGAACATTGGCCCCTTGAGGAACTGGTTTCACTGTTTCAACGGGAATCTCATGTTTATCATTTGAGGTAGTTATTGTTTCAAGTGTAACATTGTTTTCTGAGAGACCATGCATTACGATAGGGGAGAGAGTGTGTGGGGGAGGAGTCTTGAGACCTACATGTGCCATCAATTGAATTCAGGCCCTCCTTCTAGAACCATTTGTTGACGGGCGTAAGTGACACACAATCAACTGGAAGGATGGATCTGGACTGGGGTTGTCTAATTAACCCAAGCCATTTGGTATGATCTATCCTAACGGGTTTAATGGCTCTGTTAGCCAATTAGGGTCCTAAAACAAAGAAAACAAATAAACTACTCTAAAGCTATAACTATAATACTATGTACATGAATCTAATTATTTAGCTATGCGAACAATGTGTACCATAATTATAATTATAATACTATGTACTATGTGAATGACATGTACCATGACCATTGTAACAAGGATGCAACAAATATCACTCGGAATAGTTTTAGGTTCCAATCGTGCAAGCAACAGAAACATGTTTGAATGAAGAGTGGAAACATGAAAATAGAAGAGCCCGTGGGTTATCATAATTCAGATAGTGAGAACGAAAACTAGAGATTTCATTTTATTCCTTACCATCTCTCATGATGAGTGCCAAAAACTACAGAGTACAAAACCCTATGCAGATAATGAATAGCTTCATTAATGTTTTGAGCCAGCAAGTTAAGTCTAAAATGCAAGTACATCAGGTCTGTACTCATTGGTATGAATGTTGATACGAACACTGAAATCATCAGAAGAATATAAAAAATTAACCAAGTCTCTTCATGTATCAAAACAATTCGACAATGAACTATCGAACCATTGAATTCATAACAACCATATTAAAACAAAAACATCAATAATGGATTAATCAACCATTTCATAAGATTTGAATTTCAATTACATATGGATGGATTTTTAAAATATATTTCTAAGGAACAAAATTATTAAAACAAGCCAAGTTTTATGTTTAATTCATTCTTACAGTCATGAATTAAAAACAAAACAAACGAAAATACAAAAATAAAAATTTAGCTTTAATCCATTGAAATCATTTCGAAACTCAAAAAAATGTTTACAAATTTGAGGTGATGGAAGCTACAGAAAAGTGTAATCTCTTTCAATCATGTTAAATATCAAAAATCATGTGTGGCTGCCAACAAAACAGTGTTCCCTAAATCCACACACTCATCCAGATCAAAATGTATGCTGAAAAAAGAAACAAAAC
>JASDQU010098624.1:0-20757 GCA_032191745.1 Picea mariana | reverse complement strand
CAAACACAGTCAACACATAAGTCACTAAAGCCAAGTGCTCAGCAAGAGTAAAGTGCATGCTTGGTATTGGAGCAGTAGTCAACAAACGCAAATTGGGGAAGCTATAGGTGGTAAAATAATAAGATCGATGGCACCATCAGTAAAAGGATTTCAGAAGGAAAAATGCAAGTTATAGGCTCAAGGACACAGTGATAAAGTTGTTTCTAAGGTGGTTCAGACCTGAATGTTTTTAGTGTCGAGCAGCTGGTGAAAAACTTTCAATATCTGAGAAGATACAGGTGCCAAAAGGTTTTGCAGGTGTCCAATTTTTGTCAAGGGAATTTATAGATTTTGTGGTGTTTCCAGACTATACTCTTTCAATGATGTATAGTAATCTCAATACTGGAAACTTCTTTGTGATTCCTGGTTCTCTGATTGATGTATGGGTTGAAGAAAGATTCTCAGCATTACATGGGAAGAGGTTCACGTTCGTTAATTTGGATGCATGTATGGTATCCCAACTCGTTATGATAAAGGTCCATGGGGGTCTCAAGCGCTCGAGAAATCATAGATTTTTGAACTTCTCGAAGCATGAGTTCAGAAAAAAAATTCGTGAATGGTTCAGTTCATGTTGTTTTGATGAAAGAATTTGGTCATGTCTATAAATGCCTTCTGGCTCTTCTTGTGGGTGTTACTCAAATAGAAACAGTCAATTTAAGGCAGCTACAAGTTGAGAGATGTGAAAGGATATCGACAACCTGCAACCCAAACACCAAGCACTACATTTCACAAACCAATAGTCTGCAGAAGTTGACAAGGGTAAAGAAATTATACTTTTTTATGATATGGCGTTCAAGGAAATCTCTATAAAATGGGATTCTCGATGGGATACATATCTTCTCATGAAATATGATCAAATCCACTTGTTATCTATTATAAACTCGTTAATGATTGTTTTGTTCCTTTTCGGGATGGTAGCAATGATTACAATGAGAACCTTGTATCAAGATATTTCAAACTACAATCATTGGAGACACACGATGAAACCCAAGAAGAAACTGGATGGAATCTTGTCCATGGAGATGCAATCAGGCCCCCAAATAATGCAGGTCTACTCTGTGTCTATGCAGAAACTAGAGTACAGTTTTTTGGGATGACACTTGTTACAATGCATGTTTAGTTTCCTTGCTGAGGGTTTGAAGCCTATGCAAAGAAGGTAGAGGTCATACAGGTGGGAAAATTATTGATGCATAGGTTTATTTAATAAAATATGACTGATATGCCAATATAAAACTTAAAGGATAGGCCAGGACAGTGGAAATACTTTAATCTAAATTAAAATGCCCAACCATTGTTACAAGGTTTGCAAATGCGCACATTTATTGGAAGATCATTGAGAGACCAAAGGATGATCTAGAGAAATCCCTAATCTTGGAGCAGCATGAAGAAGCTCTCCCTAGAGATGAGGAAATACATATTGTATCATAAATTTCTTTTTCCAGAATTTTGCTCTAGGATTGTTGAACAAGGTTTTTGTTCTTTTGATTTTCATATGTGATGGTTTTGGCTCTATGGGAGTAGAAGGTAGGAAATCAGAAGTTTTTTTTTATGTGAGTTTAAATCACTTACAAAGGAGTACGATACAGTTTGGGAAATCACCAGGAAAATCTCAAGGTGTAGGAATCCATTATCATTACATACTCTATTTTGATATGTCTGAGATTGATGGTATAACAAGGTTTAGAATGAATATGTTTATGAAAGAAGTTTTGCAGAGCCTTCTCTTCAGTTTTGGAGCATCAGTTAGCTATATGGCATCTTCAGAAATGTTCTATGTTTATCTTAAACATATGAAGTTTCATATATAGCCTTTAATCTTCATTATAAGAGGGAGGTATAATTAGTGTTTAAAGTGATGAACTCTATTTTATACTAGTATGATCATGATCTACAGTGGCATGCTTAGCCTAAAGCAGCCTTTCCAGCCTCCAAGACAGTTTCTCAAAGATTTTTGATGCATTAATTTGAAGTTAGTCTCCTACAGGAAGTTGGTAGCGCTATCAGTCTTTTGCCTTTACTCTGCGCTGCAAACTAGCCTCTCTTTAACGCAAAGGAAATTTGGTCAAGTTTGGCTTCCTTTTCAGCTCCAAATGTGATGACTCATGACTCCAGGTGTTGGATAAGATCCATTGAAGATTTTCTACAACCACAAGATAGCTCAGGAAGAGCTAAGTTTTGGGAAGGGATACGTATCCCTTAGAAATAGGATCTATATCCTAAATATTTGTAATTGATTTGATTAGGAGATTTTGTAGGTATTTGATCCATTCCTTTAGGATCTGATAACTATTTTATAAATGTTATTTAAGCCCATAGAGGCAAGAGGGAAGAGGTTGGAAATTGAATTCTCATTTGTAATCTTTTGAATCTTAACCTTTTTGATATATCAAGGAATGATAAGTTTATGCCATTGAATGTTGTTCAGTCCCTTTTCCTATGTTTCATCTCTATTATTGTGAACTTGGAATTCTGTTCATTTCATGTTTATATTATGATTGATGATTGTCTTATTATCTCTGCATAAATAAACAAGATTCACACTTCCTACTGCTAGTTATATTCGACCTGTCACATGTATGGTTCATAGATGTGATATTGTTGATATGATCGGTTTCTTTCATCCATTGAGATTATAGCTTTCTGAACAATATTCTTTTTGTGGCCTTGCCTTGTCCTGATTTATCCAAATCTATATTGAATTGAAGTTTGAGGTATTCACTTTGATCCATTTTCTACATACATTATTGAGATCTTCATTAAGTTACCAAGATCTTTCGAATCACAACCTAGAAAGACTCCTGGAGTGATAACAGGTGCCAATCAACAACATTATTCAAGCTCTCCTACTAGTTTGGTAGAAAAAAACCAGGAATTAGATGTGTTTCCACATAGATTCTAAACCTCTTACACAGGGATATGAATCCTTAGAAAACATAATAGACCAAACTAGGTTCTTCAACATCTTACATATGGATATGGATTCTTAACCAAAAGATCAATCTAGGGTCATCAACTGGGGTCTTCAGCAAATTACCCATTATCATTAGTAGATATCACATCACTAATGATTAGATACCATCATCACTAATGGTTAGACACCATTGCAACAATTGTACATAGGCAATGCCATTTCTCATTTAGCTGGCCCACATATTGCACAAAATTGGAATGGACATGGTAATGATTTTCCACTGGACTAGTAAATGCTATAAATACCATATAATAGTCACAGCCAACATATTGTCAGTAAAAGATACTATGTTTCAGATGTCAACAGTCGATTTGAAACTTTTGGGACAAGCAAAACGACACAGGCATGGCCTTTTCTTATTTCTCAAAAAACATATTGGAATGCCTACATTCCTTCACAAAAGCTAAGCCCTGCTTACAGAGTTTTCTCCTAAGTGGTTCAAGCAAGTCTTTAGCATCTTGCTTGATAAACTTCTTCATTCTCCTCATATATCCATATCTATTGAGAGTTCTGGTACCAGGAAAACCATCTGAAATAGATGAAGTGTGTTGATTCTCATTACTTCCATCAAACTCCACCATGGATGATGAGGCCCTTTCTTTAGTTGAAGTAGGATGCTCAGCATGCTTATTGCTGCCAGAGCCATCTACAAGTGCCACAGAACCTAACAGATCAGATAGATTTGAATTACTACACAAATTTTCTTTTGTCTTCACTTGAGGTGAAAAATAATTCTTAAGGACATCCTGAAGGACCAACTCATCATCTACAAGTTGAATTGCTCTTGTCAAAGTTTTGACGGAAAATTCCAAACAAAGATCTTGCCAGAAATCTCCAAAAGGTGAGACAATTGGTTAGTCCTCCCTTTTTTTTGTTCAAGTCAATTTCTCCTTCAATGCTTTCTTTTGTTGGCCCTTTAGAAGGAGTAACATTCTCAAAATTGGTCTAGATCTCATCCATTTGATGATAATGGGCATAGTGTGTTTTTCTTGGCTTATATAGATGGACTTTTTCCCGCCAACTTTAATAGCCTACAAGGAACTCAAAATAATACAAATAATATCTCAATTCTAAGTGAATTAAAGGAGGTATGTTATCACACCACCTGAGAAGATTTATGGTGTGCCCACTTGGGATTTCATCAACATTAGACATGATAACCAGGTCATCTTCCCAAATGCCTGAATCTCTTAGAATTCTATCCAATACCACTCTCTGGTGTGCTTCTTGTACAAAAGGACTCTCTCCGGGTGAAAGAGGCCACCCCCTAGCAGTTCCATACTTCAATTTGGCCTCTGCAATTTCAAATTGTTTCCTGTTCATAGAAAAGTTCAATGGCTTCAGTAGGCCTTTGAMTGTTGTATTGGACTTGAGACTCACAAAATTTGTCACAAAAGGATCCAACTCATGCCATCTGATAGTAAGCAGGTCCAATTCCTTGCTGAATAGAACGACATCAAACACACGACAAGGAGTTTCTCTAATTCACCATCCATGAATGACACAGAGTTTCTCCATGGAAACATTCTCAGCATAGTAGTGAGGGATATGGTGGAAGGGCTTCGGTGGAGTATCCCACATAGGGCGTAAGAAGTAGGATAATTTTTTTCCATGGAAGTAAATTCCAAGAGCGCAAGTTGGTATCATAACAAACAAAAGGAGCAAGTCCTTCAATTCTATTACAGTTGGAATACAACGAACAATAGTTGTCATGTCCAAGATAGCGTTACTAGCATCCTGTCATCAATAAATGTAATATCACCTAGGTGTCTCATAATACATCCTGTTTCAATTGTTTGTTGTTGAATTCTACTGAAAGAAAATATCAAGTTTACATATCAAGATAACTTTTAAGTTTAACAGTACAGCTAGCCCATATTTCTAGCCCAAGATAACATAACATAAATGAATAATTTTCCAGCCTAAGAGAACCATAAATTTCCGTCCCAAGAGAACATAATAAAAATGAATAAATTTCCAACTTAGGAGAACATAGTGAATACTGACCAGGATTAGTTTAGAGACTATGAAATGAAATAAAAATAAGGTAGAGTGACAAAGTTTGTAGTGCAGGTAATGCTTTGTAAACCACTTTTATCTTATAATTGTTATGCATATAGAGTTTATGAGTATTAATGTGGAATGAAATTCCAACCAGAATATGGCACTATAATTGTAAGACTTGTAATTATTATGAACATCACATAGGATAAAAGTTATACAAAACAACCTCCTTTACAACAAAGTTCCAGGTAGTAAATCCAACAGGAATTTGGGACTCTGGTATAGTTCATGCTAACAATGCATTTGTTGTTGGATTGATGCTCCTCAAAAACTTGCTGGAAATACATTCTTATCAGATCTAAAAGGATAAGGAACTAATCCACTTCCACTATAATTATTATGTCTGCTCCATGCTGTAGTTAATTGCCTCCATAGATGGATGAGCCAACGAAATTGTCTGTTGTGCCATGCATTCAATGTTTCAGCACCTTCCTCAAATCTTACCATTGTTAATATGTATGGCTTGTTCTCAATCCCAAAGCAAGCCTCAATAAGGTGATAATGGTTGCCAAGCTGACTGCTTGACTATGTAACAAAATTTTGATTTCCTCCCATAGTTTATGTATCACCCTATTTGCTGAGGTTGAATGTTAGAATTATGGAGCAGTTTCTTTCCAAGTTTACAATTTTATGAAAGCTACAACTTTAGCAACTGTTTACTTTGCCCAAATAAAGAAGAAGACATGTGAGTATGGATAGCAGACAATAAAGTAAGAGAAACAACAGTCGTTTCCCCTCCAGATAGATTGTTCCATTCCACTGAAGCACTTTGTTGAAGGTGATAATGGCTATCAAGCTGACTGCTTGACTATGTAACAAAATTTTGATGTCCTTCCATAGTTTATGTATCACCCTATTTGTTGAGGTTGAATGTTAGAATTATGGAGCATTTTCTTTCCAAGTTTCAATGAAAGATGAAACTTTAGCAACTGTTTACTTTTCCCAAATAAAAAAGAAGACCCGTGACTATGGATAGCAAACAATAAAGTAAGAGCAGCAATAGTCTTTTCCCCAGATGGTGGCACTTCTTCAAAAGCTAGATCAGAGTAATTTTGTGCCTTATACAAGAAATAACCGAGGATCTACCCAGGGTTTATCACATGATTAGTTTTGTGTACGGGTTTCAAAATATTTGTAGAAGAAGGTTCAGTGAGTGTAGCTTGGAACCATCACGATTTGCTGAAAATGGAGTGTATTGATTTCACTTTTAGAGTGTAAACCTAAGAAAATGTTGGTGTACTGTCTCAAACATATACCGATCGATTGGTGATAGAGGTCGATTGAGATGTGGTAGGGAGACAAAGGCACGTTCATTTCAAACAACTCCAAACAATCCTTGAATTGTTATGAACAAATATAGGTAGTCACAAAGTAGCCAACACATGTAATCCAGAACAAGGAAATTGATTCTTGATCGGATGAGAATTAGGATAAATGAATGTGAAATAGGGTTGATCATTGTGATTTTAAGTTTCTAGACTCATGTGCAGTGTTTGGGCTAATTTCAGAAACAAAGACATATTTGGTTAGTGAAGTGAGACATCTTCCAAGTCAAGTGTGGGTCTCACTGATATATGTGCACCTTGCATGTGTTCCTGGATGGGCTTAAAGACCCCCCTGGTTTTCCCATTGGAGCAAACTTCAAGTAGATTTGAAATAAGGCATTCTGTCAATTCTTGAACGATACTCCATACATTGGTGAATGTGCAGAGGCAATCTGATGTCCCTTCAGGCTTCTGGTGAGCCTCGACCATTTAGGAAACTATTTTAGAGAACATGTTTCAATGATTGCCTACCATCTTCAGGTTTCAACCACACATTCGAGGGCATCCATTTGTGGGAGGGGCTAGGGAATATGCAGAGAATAAGCACATTTGTCTGCATACAATATAGTTGAGAAGAAACAATGGCTTGGTTGCTCTCATAACATAAACCATAAATTGGAACATTGCATTCATATAATTTGGAGAGAGATGAATTTCAGAACATTTCCCTTGAAATTTGGTGAATTTTGAACTTTGTGGTTGAAATGGGGCAAACATGGTGAATTAGATTACAACAACTTCGAAAATGTGGTAAACCTAAAGAAATAAACAAAAGGGGACAAATATGCTATGTATGCAATAAATTGGTAATTGCTAGTTTTCAAATATGTGCCTTATATTGTATTTCCCTATTTAAATGTTTACTCTAGATGGTGCAAAGTTGGTATATGATTTTGTTTGAGGTCAGAACCAGAATGTTATGGACCTGGAAATTATATTCCCAACTAGACATATTCCTTGAAATAGAAGACTGCTACCTTTTACCTATGAAATATTCCAGGATATTCATCCTAGTGGCACTTGAATTCTTATATCCCAGCTAGGATTATTCATGAAAATATAATAATGTTACCTTCTATGCATCTAAAAAGTTGAAATATACTCATTTAAGTTGCAGTGAGCACTGTCTAACATCTTATGGACATGTGCAGCTTGGGTTAATCATTTTGCAAATGTCGGTGATGTTGTTGTTGAAATTACTGAAAACACTGCAGTGAGGGTAAGAATTGGATCTATTTTCTTGATTGGAGGTGAATTATTGTTGATAAGCTTGATTTTGGAATCATCAATTCAAAGAATGTATTTTAGATATTAGTTGAAATGTATGGTAAATTCTTCCTATGGTTGCACCAAGAGAAGAAAAGTGTTGTAAATCCTGGGGAGGATGCCCATGCGTATGAGTCTATCTGCATGGGTGTCTAACAAAAGAGATTGAAAATGATGCCTTTTTTCTTATCACCATAATGTAAGGAAAAAAATTCCACATATTATTTATTCTTACTTACCATATTCAAATAATTACTATAAAGAAATGGGTATTGACTCATATTAGCCTTGTATCTCTTACATTGAGATGGGTCAGAAAAGGTGATGTGAAAAATGCCACATGTGAATGCATGTCTATTCTGCTGGCCCATATATGTGGCTTCCATGGAAATGCAATCTTTTGCTGATTTCAAGTTCAAAGGTAAAAATATCATTCGTTGGATTTCTCTATCATGCACAACTACCTTATGATGACAATTGACTTCATGATGCAATAAATATGCTCCCTTTGTTGAAAATATATGGATGTTGATCATTAGAAAATAGAAGCAAATGTATACATATTTCAACATCCTTTGGCTKCCCAAAACTATGAGAGATAAAATCTGAATTGTCCCTTGGTGCATGATGAGGTCGTCTTCAAGGTTGATTTGAAATCGAAGGTATAAATTGGTGCCTTCAGCCATAAAGCTCTTGTTGTCGGTGTCATAATCGGGATTCCCATAAACACCATAGAAATCAATGTCTCAATTAAACCTTCCAATCAAGGCAAGAGAGCCAATGTCATCATAGTTATGGAAGTCATGTTCTTCATCATTCAAGGAAATGGAAACACCCAAAACATCTTTATCCCCCAAGGGTTTCTCTACAAGATCTATCCTCTTCAACTCTTGAAAAATTTCATATTGTGTAGAGAAATTTGAAAAGGAATTACACCATAACTTACCAAACCCTTGTTTTCTTTAAAAATGATGATGGCTGCTGGCATGTCCTCCTCTTGCAAGTGTACATCAACATCACAAGACGCATCTTTTGGAACAAGAGTGAGAACATCAACATCATCAGAATCTTCAACACACTTGTCAATATTAAGATCTTCTATATGAGGTGTTGTATCAAGATCTTCAAGGCTCCCATCACCACACTTCTCATTCGGATTTGAAATATCATGTATTCATGAATCTTCTTATGAAGTATTGGGCTGGTAATCTAGTAAGAAATTCCCCTAGCACTCATCTCCCTACTGCTCATTAGCTGATGTATTACATCCCTCTTCTAGGAAAACAACAAGGGCCTTAAATGCTTCAACCTTTTCCTCTATTACAATGAATAATACCTCTTAAGGGTTACTACAAAATGCAACACAAGATGTTGCATCTCCTTTTCCTTTTGATGGTCCTCATCAAGCATGGCATGGACATCATTTGTCTTATCAATTGGGTGTTCAACGTTTTCTTCTTCTTCATAACTAAGATCCAAAAGCTTTCATCAAAACTGCAAATTACAAACATTTTATCACATCCTCATGGACAACATTGAGATCTGAAATAAGTTCCATGAAAGGTGTAACATATAGCGTAGCTGAATCATTGTGTCCTTGGAACTTTGGAGTGTGCTTGATCCACTTTGGAGGGAGCTCATCCGGATAACCAAGAATACTTGAGAAATCTAAAGGACCAAACACTTCGGCGTCCAACTTTTCTTTGAATGATGCCATATTTATTCACTTCCAAATCTTCAAAATAAAAAGCTGATGAAAATTTCAAAATATGTTACTATCTTATGTCTTTTCCTATCAATGGAGTTTTGAGGTGAGGCATCAAATGCCCTTATAGTGGCATGTCAATGCCAATAATTGCTACTGTCATCATGCTACGTGACTCTGTATGCTTGAGAATATGCTACAGGTCAAAGACCTGAAGGATTGCAAATTAAAAGTCTTCTTGTTTGACATCTAATGCTGCCATTGGCCAACATAATGTTTGAATATGTTGAGGTGTGAATATGATTCTTTTGTGCAACCATTGTTTCTTGTTTAATCGCTGGACAAGGTCATCTCAATCGGACACATACTTTCAAGTCAAATGTGAGGATAAAGAACATGGTGCATTCATTTATAGTTAATGATAGGTCCCACCCACAAACATAGGAGAAATATACAACAATGGAGAGATTGACAGAGAAGACTAAGGAGGTAGGGTATATGATGGATACCAACTTTTTTTGGTTGTGGAGCCTGATTATCTTCCTGATTCAGAGGTCCCTGTTTTCAGCCGTGTTTATACCCCATGAAGTATTTACACCCCAGAAGTATGTACACTCTTCCATGCGGGGGAGTGCAGNCATTGTAAATCTGGACTGTTCATTATAAGGTCGCAGATCTAACGGTAGAGATTATGTTAGGGTTTTTTTCCCTAGAAGGCAACCCTCTTTTATGAGGGAAATGTATTGCGGCTATGTAGGATGGTGAATATTGTATTCTGAGAGAGGAGAATGTAAGAGAAAGAAGAGGAAGTTACAGTGGGTTTTGTTGTAGGTTATATCCCTTCATTTGCTGGACAATAATAAAGGAAGGACCTGGCAATTTCTTTGGTGGACGTAGCCCACAGTGGGTGAACCACGTAAATCTGTGCCTCTCTTGTATTGTGTGTCTTTTGTGTTTTGTTTCTACATTTGTTTTATTTTATTGCTCCGCGGTCCTATTTTTTCTAACAACTTTGTGTTGCACGATTTGGAGGAGGAGCACAAGGAATATGTTATCTGCTATCACAATGAAATGGTTGCAAGATACATGTTTATATTTTCTATGGTGAAGAAAATCCGCATGCAAAATTTATGTTGACAGAAGTAGATATATTTGTGGAAGCTTCAGAGAAAGTTGGAAAGTGGAAACATAGTTTTCAACACCCATGAAGATTAAGATAGAGAAGGCATTTGGGTTTCTCACACAAGACAAAATTTATCTGCAAATTTTGAAATTTTTTTTGAGGAAAGACAAACTGGATGATTTGCAACCTGGTTTGAAGCATCCTTAATGTTCATATTAATGTTCATGTTCTTCCTAATACACAACTAGAGATTGTTAGTGTTCTAGAGAAACCTTTGTATGTTGGAGCAGTATGTCATGCTTATTATGAGAGCACAACAAGTCAATCACAACTAAGTAATCAATTTATGGTGAATGAAGTAAAACTGTACATCGAGAGTTTTATGAGTGAGATGACAAAATGGGACTAGTAGGAACCTTGTTCTACATGATATCACACAAGAGCCATCCTTCCATCCTCATGGTGAGAAACTTGCAAATTGATTTTTGTCTCATCAACACCATCGTTGAGACACCTATCTAGATATAAAAAATAAAATAAAATAAACTCTGTGTCTACAATGAATGCCATACCACCATCAAGTTCATCTCCAAGCTTGTTGGTTGGGAATTTGTTGTGCGAGATGCCCACTGCTTGCATCATTTCAACAATGGCCTATGTACCTGAGGGGAATATTGGTAATGTTTTAGAGTAAGTGCAATTGACAATATTCATTATTTTTCCCTGTGTCGAGATACACAAGAATTGCATGCTATTCAGTGTATGGTGCATAGTACATAGTAATTTTTGAAACTACTATTTTGCCTACTTTACTTGATGTCTACTTGCCTTCATTTTCACTGAAATATATCTACTACTTAGAGATGGAGGATGCAATATTCACCCTGTTTGTACTAAGGAATCATATGGAAGCCTGTAGATTTGGTGTTTCTGATCAGTGGGAGCCTTTTGAAAGAGAACCATTTTGAAGACAATTTTCACCCTGTTTGGACCACATATAGCATACAAAACATGTAAGTTCAGTTTGGTGGCTCATGCTAATTCCATTGCTAACTAGTATTTGTATACAAGTTTGGAGATGATTTGTAGATTCTTTTGTGTTGGATTTACCTTCTGGGTTTGTGAGACGAGGAAGTGTCTAAGCCTGACTTCATCTCCAAATTTAAAATAGTGGCCACAAAGAACTCATTACAGAAACTATTCTTCTTTTGGCTGATGATTGTCATTTTAATGAGGATCTAGTGTGTTGGCATTTGGAAAGTAAAAAGTTACCACAGAATAATAGCCTCATATAGAGGATCGATCCACCAATTTAAGGAATGGGATATCTTGTTTTATTTGTGCTCATTGGAGACGGGCATTCAAGATCTAGTCAACCTTATTTCTATTTTGGGATAAGTTAGACAACAAATTTGTGGATAAATTTTCATGTAGTAGACTTCTGGAAATGTTTGAAATTTCCTTCGAAAAATTATGGTGAAAACCTAAATTGGTTTCCAGAAACATGTCTATTGGTTGTCTCATTACAAAACAACAACAAAGATGATTATAAGGGTTTCTCCATCTCCAATTTGTTTTCATCATCAATTAGAGGCCGAAAAACATATCTTATTGTTGATCTTCATCCATATATCAATCATATTGTTGATATCCATCCATATATCAAGCACATTCAATGTGGATGATCCAAATTATGTTTGTGGCTTTCTGCCAATGCTCCGATTGAGATTCCTCGAGGGGACATTGGTTAATTCCACCCATTTCGCCAATTATGGTATAAATTTCTTCAAATGGGTCAATTTGCTAAATTGTGTATATCAATTACAACTCTATTTGCTTAAACTTGTGAGCTAAACAGGTAAGTTTTCTTCACCAACCATTAATTTTTGAAGTGGAACAGTCCCTATTTCTCATATAAGATGTAGTCTCTTTGTATGCAAATGATGGGTTCCACTCCTAGGACATTCATAACCATTGATGTGTATCAAATACCCCACCAGAAGGGTAACAAGAGTCGTTATAGGAACAACCAGGACTTGAATGCAATGACAATGGATAACCAATTGATGAACCCTTTCAAAATGCTAGTGGACATCAATAGCTATACTCGTTTCATATTAAAATGCATTGATAGTAGGTATCTGGAAGATGGTAGAAGAGTCCATCAACACATGATTGATAGTGGTTTCGAGCCAGGTATCATTCTGAGCAATCACCTTATCAACATGTATGCAAAATGTGGAAGTGTGGAGAATGCATGCCAAGTGTTTGAGAGAATGCTTGAACAAAATTTAGTGTCATGGAATATAATGATTGTAGGGTATAGTAAGAATGGATATTATGAAGAGGCAATGGATCTTTTTGGCCTAATGCATTGAACAGGGGTCAAGCCTGGGGAATTTATGCTTGCTAGCATTCTACGAGTTTCTATGATTCTTGGAGTTGTCGATCAGGGGAGGGAGTTGCATGCTCACATTGCTAAAATTAGATTTCAGTCAGATGTTTCTATGGGGTGTGCTCTTGTTACAATGTATGCAAAATTTGGGATTGTAGATTATGCATGCAAAGTGTTTGATGAAATGGCCACGATAAGCTCGGCATTGTGGAATTCAATGATTGCAGCATGTGTGCAGAATGAACTTGATCTGCAAGCCCTTGAACTCTTTTCTGAAATGCATCATCTAAGCCTAAGATTGGACATATTTACTTTTGTCGGTGTTCTTCGGGCTTGTACAAACCTTGGTGTTCTGGAATAGGGCAAAGAGCTTCACGTCCATGTGATCAAAACTGGATTTGAGTCAAATATATCTACAACTAGTGCCCTTGTTACCATGTATGCTAAGTGCAGTAGCATAGAGTATGCACACAAAGTGTTCAAAAGAGAAACCAAACGTGACTTGATCTTATGGAGTGCAATGCTTACAGGATATACTCGGGCTAATTTTGGAGAGGAGGCACTGGACCTCTTCTGCGAAATGCAACAAGCACGTATGCAATCAAATCAATTCATCTTTGCAAGTATTCTCCAGGCATGTGCTAGTTTGGAAACTTTAGGATATGGTAAGGAGATCCATACCCATATCATTAAAACTGGATATGGGTTGGATGTTTCAATGGGAAATTGCCTCCTTAACATGTATAGAAAATGTGGTAGTACAGATGATGATGAGTGGAATGCACACATGACCTAATTGTATAAGAATACTAATAACATTGAAAAAAAATTACATTAACCATAAGAAAACATGAGAATACTTAAATTTGTCTACCTCTACTTTCTTCTTCCCTCCTTGACTTTGCATTGGTTATCCATCCATTTTGTA
The DNA here is from genome assembly GCA_032191745.1 of Picea mariana. Taxonomy (NCBI): domain Eukaryota; kingdom Viridiplantae; phylum Streptophyta; class Pinopsida; order Pinales; family Pinaceae; genus Picea; species Picea mariana. Next base: position 6,941 of record JASDQU010098624.1, on the reverse strand, counting down.
GCTGCCAGGGCTTCCACACATTTGGTTATCCATGAAAACCCATTTTGTAGCTGCTAGGGCTTCCACACATTTGGTTGTAGGTTAATTCTAATAAACCCCTTTTTTGCTAGTTGTAGCTTAATTCTGATATAGAGTTTTTGTCAAACAGTTTGTGAGCATACTCCAATCCTCCTTGTAACACTTATATTGGCTGTTGTTTGTTTATGGATTTATTTTTTTGGTTTTCTTATGTATCTTTCAGGATGAATGATGTTTACTTGCCACCAATAAGCTTCATGTTCATACTATCTATTTCAGCAAAGTTTACAAGGAAATAACTAGCAATTTAACACACACGACAACAAGGAAAAATGCATATAAACATTTGTTTTTTATTGCAATAATCTGACCTGTTACAAGTTGGCCATATTATAGGTTCATGTTGCCCTCTTCTAGATAGGAATGGATCCCCACAATGTCAAATTCAACTCAGGGAAAATGTAGTCCAGTCTACTCATAAAATGATGTAGCTCTGTTTTAATATTTCCTGTGTTTGATACAGACTGGAAGAACAACAAGAGTATTGTGGTAGTGGCTGTAGGTTTCCCCAAACAATTAGCAGCCAATACACTTGATAAAATAAGGGATTAACTCCCTTTAAAGGTTCTGCAACCATTGTTGTAACAATACACCCTCCTTTGGCACTCTACAACCCTTCACAATCAGCAATACGCCCTTCACTATTCAAGTGCTCCCTCCTTAGAGACAAATTCGCCCTCCTCTAATCTTGTGCACCCTGCATGAGATATCCAACCTTTAAATGGAGAAATAATGGCCCAGAACTTGCCCCCTGCCTTCAATAATTCACCCAGCTAGTAAATAAACATTCTCTTAGCCCAAAATTCTCCCCAACAGTGAGGTATTCATCTCACAATGAAAGAAAACGACCCAGCACTTCATAAACTCACCCAACTATAATATTTTATCAATGAGAGTGCCCAGGTTTGTATGCAACTCGCCCAGCTGCATAAGAAAGATGCCCAACAGGTATTTTCGGTTCAGATCTAGATTAGAGTGCGCCCAAATACTGAAAGAATGCGCCCAACAAGACAGGAGCTCGTCTCACAATCACTAATTCGCCCCCACACCCTAAAATCTTAGCCACAACTCGATTAGAAGTATAATATTCCCAATGAAGAGATCAAAGTGATTTCTTCCCACAAAATGACTAGCTAAGGTGTATCATTGGAAACCAATCCTAGTATTTGTCACCAAAACCCCCACAAAATGACTAGTTAGGGTGTATCATTGGAAACCAATCCTATGATTTTTCACCAAAACCCTCCAAACCCCAAGTTCTAGGAGCTCAACAAAACAAGAGGATGAATACAAAATAATTAATCATCATGATGAGAGAATAAAGGTCTATATCTCTCCTTTATACCCCTTAATTGTTTCTTTATTTTATTATTCATTGATTAAATCACTTAATTAATTAATTAACCATTTTAATTCTAAAAAGTGATTTAACAATTTTTTGGCTTCTTCCGCCACTAAAAGTAACTTCTCATCATCTTATACTCTAGTGCTTTTCCTCCTGATTCCGATGAGCTATTACACTAAGAGGTTTCTCCAAGTAATATGCCCATTATGACATTCTTAGTGAATTTAATTAAAATACGACCCATAATAACTCAAAATTACTGAAATCGTCGGAATGCAACGGAACCAAAGTCAAGTTCTGTGGAATGGATCCCGATGATGAATATGATGAATGATGCAATTCAAGCCCAATAAAACCCCTCAATATCTCTCGAACTTGCTATCACCCCTATTTGGATACACTCTGGTAGGCATAACACTCTGTAATGTAATAATGTCCCAAATGGGGACATTACAATCCTCCCTGCCAGAATATTGTTTGTCCTCAAGAAATAACTGAATCCAAATACCTATGACATCGGGGTCTCATATCCATCTATGTGACACAAGGTAGACTCCCCTCCAGATGTGGCATCTCCAAGTGCTCACCACGCATGACACCCAAATGCCCATGATGAGTAGAATGATCAATGGCTAAAGAATCTCAGTCAACTCCCCGAGCAACCACTCTACTCAAAACTCAACGCCATCAAACACTAAACTATCAAGCACTCCAATCCTTGGATCCCATATCAAAATGTGAACTACAATGCCTCGTGAAGGAAAGTCCTGCAACATATCAACACCATGAGTCTCCTGCAAATAACACATGGTCTCAACCTGAAATGAGCCTACCCCCCATGACCGTACCAAACCCAACACAACCTCCACTAACTGAACATGTTGTTGCCATAGTGAGGTACTACAAGACCTCAACCAATCACCAACAATTGACGTGCTCCCCCTAATACTGAAGCTCACTGGAAAGTCAAAGTGATTTCCTCCTGCAAAGATCCATTTGTCTCCATCAGTCAATAAAATGCCCAGCCCTATAATCCCAGGGTCCCATGCTAGTCTCTAATAGGGACCATCATGTTGATGTTGCACTACTTCGATCATGACTATCTGCTCAAAGTATACATAATGGATCCTCCACTCTTGGATCCTCATAAGATGAAGCAAACTACTAACCAAATGGACTCCTGGATCCCATGTCAAATTTGGAAGTCCATCACTTCCAATCCCCACTAACTGTTGATGTGCCCTACTAGTAATTGTCGAAATCCCTCCATCCTCATCCCAATGAGAGTATAAATATGTATCAACCTCTGAGATATCATGTATCCCATGGCCTAATATACTCTCTATCATGCCCAAGGCCTCAACTGTTGGTCTCTGATGATCCACCCCTATCCTGTTGTATGCAATAAAGACACTCTTGTCAGGTGGTCTCAACCTACCAACTCTCCATGTCCCTTGTCACTATCTATCTCCCTCTGTGTTGTTGTTAATCATGAAGGCATCGGGAAAGGCTATCATAAATATCTACAACCAACTATGCAACTGGAAAGTCTCATATGCTTTGGTCAATCCCAAGAAATTGACCAAAAGCTCGTCCACTGGCACCCATGGTAAATAATCATTTGTACTCATCACTAAACACCAACCATCGGGTACAACAGTAGGTATCTCCACAACCTGCGAGTCAATCAATATCCCTCCATCACCACTCATATAGTTGTTGTTAGTGTGAGGGTGATATCCAAAAATGATTTGTTGTTTCAAGGGAGAGGAATCTCCATGCTCCACTAAGTATGTCTCCTCCCTGCAATCCAATGTGTCCCATATTGAAATCATGAACCATATTGAAATCATGAATCATATATTCCCTATTTAGGGCATGTGTGATGGAAAACTAAGGGACCACACATATCCATGAGATTTTAGAGACAAATTTTATGACCTTAGACCCTATCTTTTGGCTTTCAACTATTGCATGGGCACCAAGAGCCATCTCCAATGCACCAATCCTCAATATGGTGACCATATCTCACTTATAAGCTAAATATCCCCTATGTAGGCCAAGGAAGAGGGCCATGATGGTTAATTAATCATCATGATGAGAGAATAGAGTTCTCTATCTCTCCTTTATACCCCTTAATTTTTTCTTTATTTTATTATCCATTGATTAAATCACTTAATTAATTAATTAACCATTTTAATTCTAAAAAGTGATTTAAATATTTTTTTGGCTTCTTCCGTCACTAAAAGTAACTTCTCATCATCTTATACTCTAGTGCTTTTCCTCCTGATTCCGATGAGCTATTACACTAAGAGGTTTCTCCAAGTAATATGCCCATTATGACATTCTTAGTGAATTTGATTAAAATAAGACCCATAATAACTCAAAATTACTGAAATCGTCGGAATGCAACGGAACCAAAGTCAATTTGTGTGGAATGGATCCCGATGATGAATATGATGAATGATGCAATTCAAGCCCAATAAAACCCATCAATATCTCTCGAACTTGCTATCACCCCTATTTGGCTACTCTGGTAGGCATAACACTCTGTAATGTAATAATGTCCCAAATGGGGACATTACAATCCTCCCTGCCAGAATATTGTTTGTCCTCAAGAAATAAATGAATCCAACTACCTATGATATCGGGGTCTCATATCCATCGATGTGACACAAGGTGGACTCCCCTCAAGATGTGGCATCTCGAAGTGCTCACCATGCATGACACCCAAATGCCCATGATGAGTAGAATGATCAATGGCTAAAGAATCTCAGTCAACTCCCCGAGCAACCACTCTACTCGAAACTCAACGCCATCAAACACTAAACTATCAAGAACTCCAATCCCTGGATCCCATATCAAAATGTGAACTACAATGCCTCGTGAAGGAAAGTCCTGCAACATATCAACACCATGAGTCTCCTGCAAATAACACATGGTCTCAACCTGAAATGAGCCTGTCCCCCACGACTGTACCAAACCCAACACGACCTCCACTAACTGAACATGTTGTTTCCATAGTGAGGTAATACAAGACCTCAACCAATCAACAACAAGTGACGTGCTCCCCCTAATACTGAAGCTCACTGGAAAGTCAAAGTGACTTCCTCCTGCAAAGATCCATTCGTCTCCATCAGTCAATAAAATGCCCAGCCCTGTAATCCCAGGGTCCCATGCTAGTCTCTAATAGGGACCATCATGTTGATGTTGCACTACTTCGATCATGACTGTCTTCTCAAAGTATACATAATGGATCCTCCACTCTTGGATCCTCATAAGATGAAGCAAACTACTAACCAAATGGACTCCTGGATCCCATGTCAAATTTGGAAGTCCATCACTTCCAATCCCCACTAACTGTTGATGTGCCCTACTGGTAATTGTCGAAATCCCTCCATCCTCATCCCAATGAGAGTATAAATATGTATCAACCTCTGAGATATCATGTATCCCATGGCCTAAGATACTCTTTGTCATGCCCAAGGCCTCAACTGTTGGTCTCTGATGATCCACCCCTATCCTGTTGTATGCAATAAAGACACTCCTGTCAGGTGGTCTCAACCTACCAACTCTCCATGTCCCTTGCCACTATCTATCTCCCTCTGTGTTGTTGTTAATCATGAAGGCATCAGGAAAGGCTATCCTAAATATCTACAACCAACTATGCAACTGGAAAGTCTCATATGCTTTGGTCAATCCCAAGAAATTGACCAAAAGCTTGTCCACTGGCACCCATGGTAAATAATCATTTGTACTCATCACTGAACACCGACCATCGGGTACAACAGTAGGTATCTCCACAACCTGTGAGTCAATCAATATCCCTCCATCACCACTCATATAGTTGTTGTTAGTGTGAGGGTGATCTCCAAAAATGATGTGTTGTTGCAAGGGACAGGAATCTCCATGCTCCACTAAGTATGTCTCCTCCCTACAATCCAATGTGTCCCATAATGAAATCATGGACCATATTGAAATCATGAATCATATATTCCCTGTTTAGGGCATGTGTGATGGCAGACTAAGGGACCACACATATCCATGAGATTTTAGAGACAAATTTTATGACCTTAGACCCTATCTTTTGGCTTTCAACTATTGCATGGGCACCAAGAGCCATCTCCAATGCACCAATCTTCAATATGGTGACCATATCTCACTTATAAGCTAAATATCCCCTATGTAGGCCAAGGACGAGGCCCAAAGAAACATCCTTGATGTTATAAATCTCAAAATGGCCCTTGATGTTATAAATCTCAAAATGGCCACCATATCCCATTTAGAAGACAAAAATTTCCCATATAGAGCTTGCATGTTGGCTTATGGTCCAATGCATGGCTCATGAACACTAATGTCATGGGCCATGGATCTTATAGATTGTTTGGTGCTCTAGGGATGATTCTTGTGGCCTAAGCCATAATCAAGGGATAAAATTAATGGAGGGTGACCTTAGGTTATAACATTTATCTTTGGTTCTCATTCATCATGTGTGAGAGCTTGAGACACCACATAGGAAACATACAAAGAATCTTTGTTTTATGAACAAGATATGGTTTACGGTTTAATCTGATCATGTTTTACGGTTTAATTTGATCATGGATTATGGTTTACGGTTTAATCTGATCCAGTTTTGTGGTATTACTCCCTTTGTGTTATTACCTTTCCACAAAGCATATGCCACAAAGGTATTGTTTGAAGTGTTCCCTAAACCTCTGTGGTATTACCTGTCACATCTCATTGTCAAACATTGTGGACCATTAATGAACAAGTCATTTTCAAGTTTTGATTTAACACAAAAAATACATAAGGTATACCAATTTTTAACACCCTTTATATCTCACATCAATCCTAGGAAACATAAAATCAAAGATTCAACCATAAAAAATCATTCAACTAGCACAAAAGGTCCATCATCACTTAACCAATGGATACTCATAATAGAATTTTAAGATCAAAATCCTAATATTTAAAATCATAATCCTATCTTGATGTCCTCATCAAACTATTGAAACAAAAACCCCAAGGCTTTTAAGTCAGTGTTATATACCACTTAAACAAATATATTATACATTTAAAAATTACCTCCTAAAATTTTGTTTAATAAGGAAAAACTTTCATGAGTTCCATAGTGAAATAGAGCATTGGACAATTTCTAAAATGTCGTGGGATAAGATCATTTATCCTCTTTGTTATACTAAGAAGGTTGATGATAAAAAAACATGTTCTCTTAGAATGCCCTAGGTATGCCCACATTAAATTCCAATTACAAAACCAAACCGTATTACAAAATATAACTATGTATGTGATATTCATCAACACTAATTCTTCAACATATACATACCTAAGAGCTACTTCCATAACTCACATGAAAATATGGAAATCTCATCCATAAGACAACTACATCCTCCATACATTCATTTATATGGTTTCCACAACCATCCAACACATTCGATTCAATATACCCTTTTTCTTCAATACTCAAGATGTACAAATATGTATCACTCTTGCTACCTAA
>JASDQU010098623.1:20206-41611 GCA_032191745.1 Picea mariana | reverse complement strand
CCGGTAGTGATGGAGGCTGGTACTGCTTGACAGGACAAAGCTAGCTGAGAAGAAGAAGATGGGTCCTCCAGGACCATGCTCAGGTCGCTCCTGCTCTCGGTACTCCATGTCTAGGACCATGTGGGCCTCGAGACATGATCTCCTAGTTATCCCTAGATATCTGGGATAACAAAGAGTAAAACCCTTACCCAGATCTGCTGTCTAGTCCCGAGGGTTTCTTTGACAAAGTTTTTCTTGGGATGGGTTTGGGTTCTTTGGTGTTCTTTTGTTCTTGGAACCCTTAAACTTGGTGGCTTGAAAGTTCCTTCAATCTTTGGCATATAAGATCGTTTGTAGATCCATGAACTGAACCTTTGTCTGAGCATAAACATTCAGGACCTATCTCTACTGTGGTTTTGTGCTATCTTCTGAGGTAAGGCTGTTACCAGGTATGTCTCCTACTTGCTTCTAGCTTCAGATCTGAGTTAACTGTAGAACTGTCTTATTGAATTGTCTAGCTGCATTAGTACTGAATAAAGCTTTGTCTATTCTACTATAGATCTGTAATATCTAGATCTGCTGTTATGGTTAGAGATCTCTTCATTACTGTTTATGATTTGGGAATTTAGACCTGCTGTTGTAGCTGCTAATCACTGTCTATGATCTGAACTTGTTTATCATATTAGTCACTTGATTTCTGATCTTAGGTACCACTGTTAAGATCTGATATATCTTCTGAACTACTGCTGCCTCTATATACCATAGATCTGTTCTTCTATATGCTGCTATCTCTGACTATGTTCTAGATCTAAGTTATTTTGCATTAAATAATTAAAAAGAGACTGCTGTTTTCAAATTTACCCTAAATCTAACAATAATCAACTTATTTACATGCATAAGCTCTACTAAGATCTATCTCTTTTTACATGCTTAAATCCAACACAATAAATGTCTAATGCTTTAATAGTTTAGTGAATGGTTTTCCTTTTCATGCTATAACAATCTTAAGGCCATTTGCCAACACATCTAAGTTAATGCTTGTTGGATAAGTTGATAATGTAGGCACATGCTTAAATCTTCATTTTCTTCTTCACACTTAATGCTTTAAATTTGATGCTTCTAACAAATGTAAAATAAGTGTGATAATCTCTTAATTCTTTGGCAAGTTGTTCTTGCCCTTGTGATTTAGTTTCTTTCATAGCAAGCTACATATCTAGTGCATTGTGGTGAACTAAATATTTATTTCAGCTATTTTTCAATGCTTTACATGTGTTAATGCTCTTCGTTTATAAGCTTAAGTAACACACTTAATAAGCTAAAGTAAGTTTCGGCCTTGGCACTAAATCACACTTTTAAGGCATCTAAAATCATCAAAACACTCTTAAATACATCTAAAAGTCTAACTTATTGATATATCAACTTAATAGACTTAATAGGGTACCTTAGGCCGCCATCTTCACCATCTAAAACGGGGATTGAGGAGGGCAATGGAAGGTGATAGGCCGGGGATGGTCTCACGACATGAAGGAGCGTCCTTTTCATAAAAACTCAATCTTTCGGGATGACTATGACAGCTAGGGTGGGCCTCGTTGCTTCACTTCTTGAGCATACAACAACTATTTGGCAATTGGGGGAGGAGGCTTTGGTGAAACACTTAATAAGGGTAATAAAATCATATCAATCTTAAGAAACCCTTAACTCATTTAGTAATCAAACCTTGGGCTAAATCATGTAATAATACTTTGTGGGTTGAACAACTAAAGTTTTGAATATCTTGATCATTTGGAATACTTGTGCTTTAATCTCATGATTTTCTAAATATCTTTGTGAATGTTGATGATGAACTAAATGTGTTGATGATGATGATGCTTTAATCTTCTTATATCCTGCACATACATTTGAAACATGGTTAGCTTGTTACATTGTATCATTGTATCTTTAGCATTCTTTGTTGTAAGTCTTGTATCTAGTATTCTTTTGGATTAATTATTCTTTGTAAGTAACTTGTAGTTCTGTAGTAACGAAACACCCTAACATCTAGTTGACCCCTTGCCCAAACTTAGGCACTAGTCTTAGTTGACTTAGGGAAAGGCTTGCTTGACATACTAACCCTTGCATCTTGCATTGTTGCCTTAGCATCATAGGATAGACTCCCTCTAACCTTAAGAAATTAAAATCAACTCCTAGAACTTATCGGTAAATCTTATCTAGTAACTAGGGTCTACCCCCCTTGGCTTCCCTAGGAGTAAGCCTAGACGGAAGAGGTTCTGGTCAAAGTGACAGCGTGGGCTGTGAACCTAGGCATTGTGCCTCCAAGGACACATTAAGTGAGGCGGACTTAGCTCACGTTTGCAAGTGTGTATGAGGACGACAATAGAGTGGACATGCCTGTGGACAAGCATAGGTGAACGTGATCCTAGTGGCTGAGCACTAGTGAAGAAGTGGTTCTTCTGTGTAATGCAGTGAGCCAGAGATATGGACATCCCTATGGATGTGCCCCTAGTGGATGAGCACTAGTGGGTGTATAAGATCCCTTGCTATATTGTTCAAGAGTCAGACATGCATGTAACCCTAATTGTAACATAAAAGGTACAGGTCGGCCCCATCTTAATGTGATTAATAATTAATGTAAAAGAAATTTAATCTGGTTAATATTAATTATATTTTGAGCCAGTGAGGTCGGCCCTATTATGCCAATAGACACTTCTGTTGACAGGTTCAATATAGTATAAGTAAAGGTAAATTCCCCCTTGAGGAATCATATATTTTTTGTGAGTTTGGAAATTTCAGCAAGTACACCTTGGGAAAAGTGTGCACCTCTCTTGGGTGCTAGTCTTCTAGGGTTTGAGCACCCTCTTGTGTGCTAGGTTTCATTGGTGGTGAAGGTCTTTGTCTTGAAGAATATAGCAAAGGATTTTGGCTGGGTTTTCTTCCGTTGTTGAGAAGGGTTTCCCAGGATACTTCTTCTGTTCTTGTGCATGGTGTTTCTTCTTGTGATCTTGATTGTTGCAACATTATTGGTTATGGTTAAATGCTAAAAATGGAATGAAATTCATGCTTAACCTTGCTTATTCTGAGACATCAATCTGTGCCTTTGCATCATCCTCAACACTGACTCTCGACTCGAGAGATCTCTGAAAATCCCTACCCTCCTCAAATCTGACATCTATGCTCACCACCACTCTCCGCAGTGATAGAATGTAAATCCGGTAGGCTTTGGAGACCTCTGAGTATCCAACGAGAATCCCCTGCTGGGCTTGGGATCTAGCTTTGCCATCTTCTCTGAGGGGACATGAGAATAGGTCAAGCACCGAATAATCCTGATGTGCTCGACATCGGGCCTCCTACCAGTGAAGGCCTCCTACCAGTGAAGGCCTCCTCAGGAGTCATCTTCCCCAAAATTCTGTGGGGACTCCTTTGCTGTGGGTAAAATGCAGTAGCACTCGCCTCTGCCCAGGTAAAGAGGCAAACTCTGATAATGCAACATAGTTCTCGTTGCACCTGTGATCACCTTGTTCTTCCTCTCGACAACCCCGTTTTGCTGGGGGTTGTAAGGCATGGTCATTTGTCTTTTTATCCTAACATGGGCACATAAGTCTACAAACTGATTGGAGGAATACTCACCTCCTTTATCTGATCGCAAGACCTTGATCCTCTTTCCTGTCTGGTTCTCCAGAAGAGCTTTGAACTCTTGGAACCTCTTGAAGACCTCATTCTTGGTCTTCAGGAAATAGATCCAGGTCTTCCTTGAGTAGTCATCAATGAATGTGAGATAACACTCACGACCACTCAAGGACGCCCGAGACATTGGCCCACACATGTGTATGTGTACTAAATCTAGTACCCCAGCTGACCTGGTGTTACTTCCTTGAAAAGAAGCCTTGGTAAACTTACCAAACGCACACCCTCTGCACACATCTTGATGCTCTGAATTGAGCTGTGGCACTCCTGTCACAAGTGACAACCTCTCTCAGTCCCCCAAGAGCCCCATGATGAAGGTGAGCCATCCTTCGATGCCATAACTCACATAACTGACTGTTGCTCTCGCTACTCATTGCCAAAGCATGAAGTGGCTGAAAAAGCAATCTGAGTAGTTTCCCATTCCTCACTCCAATCATCTACCTTGAGGTGAGACAGGACCCCTTAGGGTGTATCAGGACCTCTGTCCCTCTGAAGGACACCTCAATACCCCTATCCTAGAGGGTGGAAACTAAAATCAAATTCTTCTTCAACCCAGGGACGTAGAGAACATCCATGAACGAAATAGGTGGCATGCTGTCTCTCTGAAAGGTAACTATGCCATGCCCAACAACTTTGACTAAGGTGTCATCACCAAGAGCAATATCCATCCTGACCTTTGTGTCTCTGAGATCAGTCAAATGCTCCCTCACACCAGCCATGTGGCTCGAGGCCCCGCTGTCCATGTACTAGATATTGGGTGCCGTCTTAACTGTAGTGCAGCAAATGAGGAAGGCTCACTCCCTCTCAAACAATGTGGGAAACTCTGCCTCCTTTGCTGTAGCTTCTGTACCACCCTTCTTGTTGTTGTTGTTGGGACATTGTCCAGCATAGTGCCCCATCTTCTTACAAGCAAAGCACTTCACTTTGCTCATATCTCTCTTTTGCCCACTACTGCTCTCTCCCTGTGGCGTGGCCCCAACCTTGGGACCTTGTCGAGCTCCCTTGCCGACCTTCTTCTTGCCCTTTGTCCAAAGAGCAAGATCCTCATCACCCTACAATGTTTGCTGCTGTTTAGAAGTCTCTGATGTAAGTCTAGTCTCCTCCTGGACGAAATCATCCCAAAGTCTCTCCCAAGTAGGCATGATCTCTCGGGAAATAGTGCCTCGAACAGATGGACCCCATGGTTTGGTAAAGTGTTTAAGGTTGTCCTCACCATAGAGTTTGGGTCCACTATCTCTTCGACAATTGCAAGCTCATCTCTGATTTGAGTGAATCTGCCAAGGTAAGAAGTAACCGACTCAGTCTTGAGCATATGAATGCTCCCGAGTCGCTCAAACAGAACCATCTTCCGGTTCTAGTTAGAGCTCTGGTAAAACTTGCACAAGTATTCCCACATCTCATATGCATAGTCTTTACCAGTCAAGTGGGGTATAATGTGATCCCTCTCTGCATCACACATAGTTCTCTTTGCCTGGTTGTTCCTCTTCCTGAACTCTGCTGTCGAGATGGGAGCTGTAGCAAGAGGAACAACAATAGGAGCCTCAACTATATCCCATAGTTCCAGGTCCTCTAGGATAAAGACAATCCTGGCCTTCCAAGGAGACCAGTTGCTAACTTCGGCTAGCCTATCCTCCACACGCATCCGTGATGCTGACATGATTGCTCACTGCACTCACTCTGATGCTGCAATTGCAAAGGAACGCTGCCTCACTCCTGTCAACACAGGTGTGAAAAGAGGCAGCCGAACAACAACCTCACTCTTAGCAATATAGGTGTGAAAAGAGGTCATAAAAAATCAGCCTCACTCCTAGAAAGTAGGTGTGAAAAGAGGCAGATCAAATGTCCACCAACTGTATTACAACTATCCTCTAAAATTCTGCCAACAAGCTGCCACTAAACACTGTCAATGGCTGTCCACAAAAACTGCCCAAAAGATGTCTAGGACTGTCCACTAAATGCTGTCCAAAAATCAGCCACCAAGCTCTGATACCATGAAGATTTTCTGAGGTCCTAACAGGCTGCCATCTAGGTCTGTATTTGACCTCAAGATTGGTCTAAGTTTCTGCTGTCACACACTTGTTTGTTGCTGTTTTAAATCAACAAACTAATCAGGAACTTCACTGCTGTTTTAGTTACAGTTACATAGGCTTTTAGGTGCTCTAGCATGTAGTTTTAGTCACCAACAGGTTAGCACATGCATACCATAAAATATGTAACACACCTCTAGATCTTTACTGCTGAAATCATGTTGTTCTAAACTCTAGCATACATGAAAATGAACACATGTATTTTTGGTCAACATGACCTTGGATAAAACCCCCCCGGGGAAAACCAGTTTGGAATATAAGTCTAGATATGTGGAGAAAAGAAGGTAGAATACAACAAGTACATGAAACAAATGAACCTGATACAATAACAACTTCTCTCAAGCTTCAATACAAGTCCAAGATGAAAGATGTGCCCAAGTATGGTGCGCCCTCCTCAAATGTTTTCCAATCCACTAAAATGAAGCACCCTTGCTCCCTAAAGCTTTGGTGAAGAAACCCTTGCACACAAACAAGCTGTTGTGTGCTACCTCTCCATTGAAACTGACCTCAAAACAATCTGACCACTGTAAGACCTCCCTGCTATAGGTGCGCCCTCCTCCAAGCAAGAACCACAACCACAAAATAAAGAGGGCCTAAGCCTCCATGAGTCCTCCATGAAAGGAGGCGCCAAAGCTTCCCTCAACCATAGCCTCCATCCTCACGTCAACGCTCTCTCTCAAACTCTCCAAGTGAACATAAGAGTGAATGAGCCTCTCCTTGCCCTATGCACCCCTCTTGAACCTCCATAAGGAAATCTAAAAGATGTATGGATGAGATCATCCCATCTCATCTCTAATCAAAGGTTGAGATCATCCCATAATAATCTCACTCACAAACCCACTTTGGTTTATGTTAGCTCTCTGTAAACTTCATTCGGATGAGAAACTAATGATAGAGGCAACCTACAAACCAACTTTGAGATCCAAAACTAGCCTTTCAGACCTGGAGAGGGCTCTCTGAGGAGAGTTTGTCTCGGTACAGGATATGGCTTTGAGCTGTCGGCTAGATTTAACACCTTTGAATAATAGGTTCTGGTTCTATTGGCGCAAGAGAGTAAGACCTTGGGCTATGGATTCGGTTCGAGAAAACAATAGAAACAAATGACTCGGTGACTGAACTTGAGAGGATAAAGGCTAAGCGAGCAACAACTTTCAGTGTAAAATCATTGAGTGTGGCGAGGGGAGAAAAAACATATGAAGCGACTCAGAGCACCACTAAGGATGAATTCAGAGTTCACTTAGAGGAAAACTGTTTGTCTAAATGGTGTGAATCCCAAGACGCTACGCAACGAATCCCAGGTTCGAAAATACATTCCTATTTAGACAGAAATAGATATAAATAAATGATACAAGAAGTATGTATGCAAAGAAAGGAAACAATACATCCAACTGCTACAATTAGAATCTTTTCGTCAAAGCTTCAGGACTTTTGCATTAAATTTCAATCGAGCTCAAACTACATTCAATATTCACTGTCTACACTAGTTTGCCAACCAACCTGGCTTACATTGAAAAGATCAAATATATAGGCGAGGGCGTCGCTTGGGCTACCCTGCTCTCTAGCTACTATCCCTAGAATTTAGGAAACTGATTGTTCTTCGTTAGATGACTTTTCGCATGGCACCTTTCCAAAAATAGAAACCAACTACATTCGGTCTCATCATAACTGCTTGTCTTTTCCACGAGGTTTCGGTTATCAGCAAGATCTTGTCATGAGGAGAGTGATGTGTCGATGTCTTCCTTTGACAAGATATTGGAGTGATCAGGTGCTCTGTCAGACTCTCGCCCTTCACTGTAANTTTAGGAAACTGATTGTTCTTCGTTAGATGACTTTTCGCATGGCACCTTTCCAAAAATAGAAACCAACTACATTCGGTCTCATCATAACTGCTTGTCTTTTCCACGAGGTTTCGGTTATCAGCAAGATCTTGTCATGGGGAGAGTGATGTGTCGATGTCTTCCTTTGACAAGATATTGGAGTGATCAGGTGCTCTGTCAGACTCTCACCCTTCACTGTAACTACCTTGATTTTCACCGCATGCTCATTTGCTGAGGTGTGTACGTGGCGAGTGACTACCGACTGTCATAGTTGTTACCAAAATGACAAAATAGGGCAGTGCCTCCTTCAAAACTGTCTAGATCCGTGCCATGTTTGAGGATACAATGATGAACTCAGTTAATCTCGTTTCTTTTGCGCCCTGGCAAGAGCTGTGCGGACTTCCTTTTCGGCCGCTTCATGTTCCCTGAAATGCTTTGCATTCCTTTCTTTTGATCTCCTCTGTGTTTCACGCAGTTGTACGATTGTATCTTGCGCATCCCTGAGCTATCTCTTGAGCCACACCACGTTTCCTTCACGGCCTTGCGATGCTGACACTTAAAGGGTCTTTGCTTCCAACTGTCATCTCAGTTCCTTGTTTTCCTAGTAAAGCTCGACGATAGCGAGCTGTGCTCGCTTCAGCTGTTGGGACGGTTCTCGAACATCTATGCCTTTGATATTTGTCCTCCTTGTTCTGCTCTAGCTTTCTCGGCTCGTACCTTCGACTGGTTCCAGCTGAATGGCGCGCATAAGTAATTCTTCGGCAGCTGACGTTGCGCGCGGTTCGCTTGGGACCAAAGCTTCCCCAACTTCCTTCTTCTTCTTTGGCCTGCCCCTTCTTCAGGGTATTTGCTGTTGGGGGGACAGGGCTTCTGACGTCCTTTCTTTCTACGCAGCCTCTTCCAATACAGCCTCCGCGTGGTGTGATATTACCCTTTCCGCGCACAGAGGGAAATCCCCTTTTGGATCTTTGGGGATGCCTGCGGTGAGCAAGAACGAATCCCAGTCGCTTCCCAACCGTTTTAATTCCTCCACCACAAGCAGTTTAATCAGAGAGACATGAGAGAGTTTCCTTTTCAATTTATCCACTTCAGCCTGGGCGTTATCCGCCATCTCTCGGAGGTTTTGGTGTAAGAAAAATGGCATATTTAATGGCCTCTTTCCTGTGAAGTGCATCAACAGTCTAATGTGATGTGAATGTATCCTGTCGAATCTCCCCTCACAGGTGAAATATGTCCTAATCATTTCAAGCAATTTCCAAAAAGGTTTCTGTAAATATCGACTCCGAATGTCTGTCTCGATTTTTCCATCTAAACAATCTCGCTTGATGAAATCTTCATAGCATTGTGTGTCCAAAGGCATTCCTTTGAACCACCTTTCGCCACACAGAGGGATCTCTGTTGCGGTTGACAGAGTTTTCTCAGTCACCTGGAAAATGACACCTGAGATCACTTCGCGGAATCTGTCGAAACTGAGTGCAAACTACTCAGCTAGTCTCATATTGAATCCTTGAATTTTCCTGCAAAAGGCCATGCACCCGAACTGTTCAAAGGATGTTCTGACCTCTGGATCTTCGTTGATCAAAGTCAAGTTTTGGGGCTCGGGCCGAACGTTTCTGCCACTTCGCGCACCCTTCCTTACGTTTTGGGAAGTTGGCATGGTGCAACGCGTATTTGTCCTGCGCGCGATGGATTTGGCATGAGCCCAAGGTGGAAATCTTGATAAACCTGGGCTTGCGAGAAGAAATACAAATAGTGCGTAAGTCTAATTGGCGAATGGAATGTGTGCAGAACATCCAGAATTTATAACAAAGCAGGCGAGAGGTGGAATCATGCAAGGGAACACTGAATTCATGGCGATTGGATGTTTCGAAACGAATTGAAGATTTTCCATAGCACCTTCGCGCGTGTAAAAGTATAGCTGAGAAGAGCTGCAGGGCATATGTGATACAAATGCTGCAATTTTTCATTCTTCTAGCCCTTATAATGAACTGATGATAGTCACTGCACTTGCCGACGCGACTTCTATTAACAACTTGCCTTGACCTGGGGCACGTAAAAACTCCCTTTTTGACAGGACCCGACTCTTTGGGAACAGGCTCGTACCACCTACACATATTTTGACTTTGACATCCCTTCCCAATTCCAAGGGCCAACCGGCCACTTGCTGACTTCGACCCCTTTGTTGTTCAGTACCTGACTTCACATGCTTTGACACACAGGCCATGACTCGACGAAGACTGACCCTAACTGAAAAATAAAAATGGCGGCGCTAACAAGTTAAGTTCTCTAAGTTCACTTTATGTCTCCTAATTCACCCACAAAGTGAATTAATAGTCATTTTAGGCTAAAATGACCAAATTTCACTTTTGACTTAAATCTTCTAAGTCAAAGTGAAATTAGACATAAAGTACATGGTACATAGTACAAAGTATTTCCCACTTGTGTTTAGAGGACCAGTTCCTAAGGTATACAAATCTAGCCCTCTTAATGGCTAAATGTTGATGCTATGTGATGAGACTTGGTTCTATTGGAGGAATGCCCTAGCACGCGTGGGGTTATTTGGCATTTGGATAGCATCTTGACATTGTTGGCTCTTTGTTCTAGGCAAGGACTCCTCATATGCACATATTTTTAGATGGATTTAACCTTCTCGAGGATTAGATTTTGGATGGTATATCATATTTGAGCCTTGTTGTGTGGATGCCCTTGCTCACCTAGGCACTCTTGGCACATGGATTGAGTTTTGATGAGTTTGACTACCATTTTTAGTAAAGCACTCCCTTGGTTTCATCTTGTTGGCACATTTTTTGAGGCATGGTCATGTTTTATTGTTTATTTGATGGGGTTGTTCCTTTACTTCATGGATCTAATGGACTATTTTGATGACCTTGCACATAGATCTATGCTAGCATATTGTTGGTTGACTCCTCATTCCATGGATCTAGTAGTTGGCATTTGATTTGACGGTTGTTACACCTTGGAGGACGAGTCTATGGAGTTGTTGACGAGGATGTCCTAGCCATTGGGTTAAATTTAGCATGTTGTTGGCAATTTGTATTATTTTATTTATGCCTCTAGAGGAGCACTCCCTCATTTGAGATCCCCTTGCACATTTTTTGAAGTTGCTACTTTGAGTACACACCTAGGAGTATTCCAATGACTCCTTTGATGATTCGACATGGTCAACTGCCTTGCTAGATGGGACACGATCATGACATGTGGCATTCCCATTTGGATTTATCATTTTATTACTCTTTGTTGACTTGTCAATTAGGGTTGGTTAGGAGATAATAGTATTTAATGTTTTCCTAGTGTTGCCGTCCTTATACACACCTGCAAATGTGGAGAAGTGTCCAACCCATTTGGTGTGTCCTTGGAGGCACAAACCTCAATCCAGACCCATTGTGACCTCAATCTGGACTCCTTCCGTCTAGGCTCACTCCTAGGGAAGCCAAGGAGGGTAGATCCTATTAAACTATGTGAATTATTACTGTTAAGGTTCTAGGATTTAACTGAATTGTTTGATTAGGGAAGCCCAACCCAATGACAAGCAATAGATGCAATTATGTAATTCCTTCAATGACAGACAAACCTTTATTAGTAAATCAACATTTAGACCAATGCCTAAAGATTAACCAAAATTGATTTATTGAAATCTACAACAAGAAATATAGCTTATACAAGGATGAAACAATGTTATGAAATAAGCTATGTTGCACGGGGACCCGTCCCCCCCGAAAAAACCTGCGTACCCGCCGTTCCCGTGTACTGGGGACTTGGGGACCCTTAGGAAACTTACCCAAATTGTTGGGGACTTCATTGGGGACTCAGGGACTTGCTGGCCGTCCCCAAGACGTTCCCAACAAATTTCAGGGACATTACAAACAGAGTTCAAGGATGTTCTAGGCAGATTTCAAGGATTTTTTTGGGCAGATTTTGGGGATATTCAGGGCATATATCTTCACTCTTGACAATCATGGAAATTGATGATTGGACAATAAGATCATTTGTCCCATCCATTATTTTTTTATTGCATTGAATCTAAATTTGTTGTAAAAGTTTTAGCTCAAAACATGGGTTTTGTATGATCGGTTTTGATTTGGGTTTCTGGTGATTTAAATATTGTATTTTCAGCAACAAGGTTACAACAAAGAAAGTTTCCATGTCAAAACAACAAGAAATGCAACATTTCAAAGGGCTGATCCTTATGGTTACTGTTCTTGTTCTTCTCATTTTTCTGGTCATCTTAGCTTTTACATATTGTACATGGGTTTTCAGGAGTCATCCAATTATAGTGCTTTCACCATCCCAACCTCAAGCATTGTGAAAACAATCCGATAGTAGTGACTTCGATTGGGCACTAAATGTTTGAATAAATTCCTATTCAATCACATTCTTAATCTGAAATATGAATCTARTCTCTTTACAAAACCAAAGTGTTTTATAGTGGTTTTCAACACAACCATAAAAATMTGCAAAACCTATTGAGAAGRGAATGYCTTTTATGTTTYAACATAATCGTCATTAACAAGAAATATGAGTAAGAAAAACTGCTATAGAGACATTTCTCATTTAAGTTTCCTAAAGCTAAACTGCATTTTGCTCTTGTCTAGCATCCAATAATGAAATGTCACTCAACCCTTTTTTAAATTGGTCGAGCTTTTTTAGAATTGGCAAGTGTAAGGGTTGTGCATAATATTGTATAGTATAGCTTGATATGCTTACAACTTGAAGCAACTACAAATGTTTATGTTAAATTTTAATATTTTTTGATATATATGTATATATATATATATTATTGCCGTCCCCAACTTGCCGTCCCCTGAAAAATTTGGGGGTGCGCTCTAGCCGTCCCGGGGACGCGTTCCCCCGTCCCCGCTGTTCCCCTGTCTCGAAAACCAATGCAACATAGGAAATGAGTATGATAAATAATTTTACACTTGGGCCAGTTATGTTCAAATAAATAAAGAATACATAAAATAAAGAATGCTTTGAAACAAGTATTCACATGAAAGAAACTTGCTGAAAAGTAAATTGCTTAAAAAAGTAATTTGCTTGAAAAGTAAATTGCAAACTTGGAAAGTAAATGTTGTGAAGCGTATGTAGGTTAATTTTAATAAGTTTTTAAGTCTCTCTTGAGCTTAGGGGAATTAATGTGAGTTGTAGTAATCCTAAGCTATGTGACTACCCCTAATCCTTATCCCTTCAACCAAAAGGAAATGCTGGGTGCTTAATAAGAAGAACAATTCTTCCTTAGCTCCAAAGGTCAAATTCTTTGGGCGCTCAACAGGGAGGACACGTAGTGCCGTGAAACCGTCCCCGGCTTCAACCCCTTCAAGCCTCCCAAGTCACCTTTTTTGATGGTAGAAACAATAATAAATTGGGTGCATAATTAATTTAGCCACTCAATCCTTTTCCCTTTCTTAGTTACCCAAGATCCACAAAGTGGCAAGGGGAGGGAATACGGGGCACCAATTTGATTACTTTTCAACTTGAATGAAACAATCTAGCCTTCACGTTATTGCATGGATGACAAAGCCAAGCACCATGCAAGGTGTGGGCAAAACACTAAAACTAATATACACTTTGCAGATTTGGAAAATGAGATAGAGAATGCAAGCCCAAGAGATTGTCTTGGGCTGCTTACAATGCTTAGAAAGTGAGAATATAGAAGAGGGTTTGGCACCACAACTCTTGGATGCTTCCTCGAGTATTTTGGGGCAAAAAATATGTAGAAATTCTCCTTAAACCTGCAAAAACTTGCAAAAAACAAGAAGCTTTTCTTGCTGGAAATTACTAAAAATGACTTGGAACAAGTTAATTTTTGTATCTCATAAAACATAAATTATTTTTAAAAAATCTGAACTTGAAAAAAAAGATTAGATTGCAATATTAGATGAGAATAATGCTAAAAATTGAAAGATTAATGGCTGGAAATGAAAAGAAAAGATAAAAGAAGCTTGAGATGGCTGAACAAGTGAATTTCCAGATTTGAAATCAACTCCTCCAAGCCTTTGGTAACCTGCAGATAGGTAAATCCTTATTACAAAATACAACAAGAAGATGAGTATATCCTAATGGCTTGCAAAATACTTTCCAAACCTAATAGAAATAACCCACAAAGATTAATAGCAATACTACTACTAATCTATCCCAAGCAAAATACTTTGCTTGGGTCTCCAAGTAAAATAATGCAAGGAAATACCAAAAATGATTGCAGCAATATTACCTCAAGAATAACACAATACAATGGCTCCAAGAATACTCCAAGAGACACAAAAGATCCTCCAAAGCTTCAATTTTATTATCCAAGAAAAAATTGCCAAATGGCACCAAGAACCATGAGAGAAAATGGAGGAGAATGAGAGAGAGGAGAGAGATTTTGGCATAATAGAGATGTTGTGAGAAATCCATGTGAAAATGAGGAGGGAGGACTTTCTTTTATATGAGGGAGAGAGGAGAAACCCCTTTTGGATGAGTTACAAGTGTCACCCATCCAAGAGAGAGAGAGAACAAGTCAAAGAAGAGACACTTTTAGGGTTTTGGTAGTGAGTTAGGGTTTGAAGGGTGAGATGTGAAGGGGGAAACCCCCTTTTGACTTGTCAAACATGAGGTTAGGCTAAGGGAAGGGTGCACTTAGGATTTTGGCACCTTTTTTCACTTTAATTTTTTACTTTCCCTTAGTTCATGAGCAAGGGGGTTGCACTTTCCATTAGGGAGACATCACTTTTGGTGGTTGGCTTGGCATGGGGGGATCGTCTAAGTGGATTTTCACTTTTCCAACTTAGGAAATATATTAGAAATCATTTCCCCACTTTCTCACATGACTTTAGACATTTTTACAATTTTTGGCTTTTTTACCTTAGCCAATTATTTGTTGACTTTTGACTGACTTAGACTCCTCATGGACAATGACCTAGCAAAACTTGTTCAATTGAGCTGAAACTTGGTCCAAGGGTGTAGGGGGTCAACTTCCATTTGATTTGAGTACCCACACCCCTATACAAAATCCCCAAGGACTAAATTTTTACATTTTACATAAAAAATAATTAGAAATTCCCAGTTTACAAAAATTTTAATTATTAAAAAATCTTATCAAAACTTAATGGAATTCTGCAAGACTCTAGGTGATGTCTAGCATGGTCATTTACAACATTTCTAAACCTTAGTCACCCCTCGGGCTCTATCATTAGAGCGCCTTTCACCACTTTGGAGGATTATTTGAGTGAAAAACTCAAGGATAATTAAAATTGCCTTGTAGGCAAGATTAATTACCTGACGAAAAAAAACACTCGATGAAAGGACTTCCCTAATGATAAAGTCCTAGGCAATTGACAAAAAATTGACCCATGCTAACATATTACATTATTATCTCACGCAGGGGAGCGAACATTTCAAGTACAAAGAAAGAGGTTCCAGGGGCAGAATTGCCCTGCTGAGCCATAAGTCTTCAAAATATGTTGTACCACAAGGTACATAGCTTCATGGTACATGACGTTGACACCTAGTTGAAATAGGTGGTCAACACCTAGGAGAGATCTAGAATCTCACACATGGATCTTATTATTTTATTTTGAGGAGGTTTGAGCTTGTACTTTATATAAGAGAAGCTCTTGCTCTTGTAATGGTTGTTGAAAGTTTGTGGAAACACTAGAGCCTATTGCTTGAGTTTATTGAAGTTTATTTGGAGCTAGAGGCATATGTGTGTGGTAATTTGCTGAAGATAAATGTTGAAAATTGATTTCATCAAATGTGTTATAAAGGGTTGAATCTTACAACTCTTTGGTAATGAATATGATGCTCTAGAGTCTATTTCATTTTGTGGTTGATGTTGTTTGTTAGAATCTATTGATGACAAATTTTTATGATTAATGTTATATGTGTACTAAATGGTTGATGCTTTAATGACCATCACTAATCCAAAATTCAAATGATCTTTTGAAAATTGGATTTCTCCTAGATGTTTTGAAAATTGGGCTTCCCGCTTTTGCTCCTCACTCCCAACAACCTTGGTTGTAGATGTACTTGGTTATGGATTTCGCTTCTTCCACACACTTCTTCACCCATTCAATTTTACCAATATCCTCAAGCATGAGGTCCAAACAGTGGGCTGCACATGGAGTCCACCAAATCGTGGGGTGTTTTTTCTCCAACATCCTTCCCGTTGCAACATAGTTGTAGGCATTGTCTGTGATCACTTGTACAACACCCCACCTCCAAAACTGTTTCATTCAAAAGATGAAATAATAATTGTGCATCCTTCACCTGATGAGATGCATCCATAGATTTAAGAAAGATGGTTCCTTTTGGGCAAGCAATTAAGAAATTGAGAATGGTGCGAGATCTTCCATCAGTCCATCCATCAGACATGATTGTGCACCCTGTTTTTGTTGAAGTCTTGCAACTTTGGGAAGTTATTCTCCACATTGAAGACCACATAAGAGAAGTCGGTCTCATAGGAAAATAATAAAGTAAGATTGAAGAACCAAGAAGAGAAGTCGTCTCCACAAGAAAATAATAATAGAAAATGAAATATCCAGGAAGAGAAGTCGGCCCCACTAAAGTGACTGAACTAGTATAAATAAGGGTGACGCCTTGCTTGTTGAGATTTGGGTACCAAGGAAAGTGGTCCCCTTGTGTTTGTGAGTCTCTAAACACAAAGGGGGAGATTATTACTCTCATGCTTGTACTTTATGTTCTAATTTCACTTTGACTTTATTCACTTAAGTTATAAAGTGAAATTAGTCACTTAAGTCATAAAGTGAAAATTAATTCACTTAAGTGTGAATTAATGAACATAAAGAGAACTATGGAAACTTAAGTGGGTTTGTGAGATCGAATCTCACCCACTTATTTTAGAGGAAGGCTTAGAGTGAATCTAGGCCCTTGGTTTTCTAGGTTAGCCTTGAGATAAGGCTAAAGGAGGCAAAAGGGGTAAAGTGAGATTCATTGTTCACTTGAGAGAGTTGAGTGAAGGAGAGGAAGAGAAGAAGAGGGTTTGAAGGAGAAAGAGGGTGCACCATCCATTTAGGGCGCACTTGTTCATGAGGGAAGCTTTGTGAGAAGGGTTTCATGGAGGAGGGGTGCTTGAGCATGGAGAGTTGAGGGGCACACCAAGCTTTGGAGAGGAGGCACACCAGATTTGAGGGCGCACCATTGTTTGGGAGAGGGGGCACATTTGTGAGAGGCAAGTGTGCTAGAAGACTTGAGGGCGCACATCTGAGGCAAGGAAAGAAGACATTGCAACTAGGGTTTTTGGTATTCTCTCTTGTGCGCTACCTCTTGGAGAGTTGTTCTAGGGTTGTGAGGTGACTCTGTATATCTCTTGGTATGGTTTTCATGGTGATAATCTTGTGAACTATTGAAGTGTAGTTAGGCTTCCCAAAGACACATGTCAATCATCCAAGTCATTTTCTTCATGGTCAAAGCCTCATTCTCCTCAAAACGTCCTTGTGTCAATGAATGATAACCTCACCACCAAACCCTAGCCCTCCAAATAAGCATGCCCTCCAAGGATCTCAAGTCAAAATATCATGATAAGTAAATCAAGTCAATAAATGAGCCACCTAAGCATGTGCATCAAAGATTACCCTTTCAAACAATTAAGTGCTCAAAGAAATTATGCGACTTCCAAGCTTGGATATGGGAGGGTCGATGAGGTGTCCTATTGGGTAGATCTTTCCCTAGGTCAAGGAGTGTTTCCAGGAGATCCCTCTCTAAGCCATGTAAAGTGGATGAAGTGGTTAAGGACCAAGACTCAATGGGCATGGGGTTCATGACATACAAGGGGTTGTATTGTCTCATTCATGGGTGCCTTTGTAAAGGGTGTGTGGCATCTTTGTTTGTAACACAATTTTTCCAAGCCCATTGTTTTGCCATTCTTTGTTTCTTTCATCATTTGAGGACAAGTTGAAGGCCACTCTCCTGGTGTGGTGTCCAGATAATGACAATGTCACTCACAAATACCTAGCGGAAATGAGAAGGCTGGCTTATGATGAGACCCCCTTTCTCTCAGCTATGCAACTGAGAGCCATTACCCTGGCTTAGTGACTAGATGATGGTAATGTCATACCACTAAATATCCATGACCATGATAGGCCACTCGTGATGAGACCTCCTATCCTCCAACTAACCCTTTAAGCATTCACAATCATTATTCTTGTCGGTCCCCCTTTTCTTACAGATAAGCGTTTCATTGCTTTCTTGGGGGATACCTGGGTGAGGCATATGGATGGTTTATATATAGGCTTTTATCTTTTACCCAACAACAATCCCTCTGGGCCTTCAACCCCTTCTTCCCATAGAATGAGGGACAACCCCTTCTTGTGTCAATACACCCTAAAATCCCAAGAGATAAGGAAATGGGGGGTTTTTAGTGATGGAAAGTGGTAAGTATGGTCGGAACGGTACGATGTCTCTTCAAGGGAGTTGCTAGTAGCACACCCATTTCCAAGAAAGACCACTTACTAGGGCACAATGTCAACCACCAAGGTGAAAGAGGGAAAATAGCATAATGTCCAAGCAAATGTCATTAAATCTAAAGTAGTCTAAGATACAAAATACTCAAATGCCTCAAATATTGAAACGACACCAGAATACCTGACTTGTACCTTATGGAGGAAGGCCCATTGCCTCTCAGAAGCTAGCTGGTGTGGTGGATGCCATCTGAAAATCTACGACCTCTGTGGTGGTGAGAAGGGTGTCCATCTGTGCAAATGGATATTGCTAGTCATGTAGTCTCTCAGTACTTCATATCTGCACTACGAGGGCCTCAAGACATAATCTCCTTAGTTATCCCACAAAATGGGGATAACATCTAGCTCCTACTTGGGGACATGTGGTCGTTGTAGAGTTCACGATAACCACAACATTTCCTAGTAGACCTGTGCCTACCAAAATTTAGAAAAAGGGATCGAACATCTAGGTTGGTGCTATCACTGTTCGTCCATATACATAGAAAATCCAAAAATGACTAATCTAAAAAAGAAAATTTTAGCATTTTTCAAAAACTTTTAAACTAAGCATGAAATCAATATGCAAATAGAGAAAAATGAAATATGAAATGCATCTAAACTAATTTGAGAAATCAAGATGCAAATGCAAGAAATCAAAATGACTTACCTACTTACCTGGGGTCTTGGGGCCCTGAAGATCAGGTGATGGGTGATCTCAAGTGAAGTCATACAACTAGTGCAACCAATTGATCATCCCATCAAAGTATCTCCCCTTGTACTTGATTATGTAAAACAACAAAGATAAGTCTAGCACGAAATGATCATGAGCATAAATAGATATATAATCAATCTTGAAATGAAACTCATGGAGAAGGGTGGGAGGGAGGAAATCTTGTTGGAAAAAATGTCTGCAACCTTGATCATGCAAGGAATCTTGCCTGAAATGATAGCCACAAGATCGATCAATCCATCTCTGAAGGGGGCTACTATATATAGACGAAGGCTCATCTTCATCCTCTTGAACATGATTGTTGCTTCCTAAAGACCAAGCAGATATGATAGATCCTAAGAAGATCTCATGATTTCCCCCAGAAGAGAAAATGAGGTAAGGGACAAGCTTTAGGCCTAGGAAGAAAAAAACGCGCCCTCTTTATCTTTGAATCCCTGTAGAAATCCTCAATATGAAAGTGCTTCCTCTTTGTAGAGTGAGCCTCTGGTTGCTCTGAGGTGGCCATGTCCTTGTGTTCGTCCAATATTGAGGACAAAAGTGGCTGAGAGTCCTCGAATAAATCTATAATCATGTCATCATCAGGGTCCCAAACAGATGAATCATGTACACATGAAAAGTAGTCCTCTGAAGATGACAACTCTAACCCCTTTTCTTGAGGGCTACCCTCAATGTCGTAAATGGGGTCTCTATCGAAAATGAGACGACCAAAATCCCACTTGCCAGTTTGTATGAAGGTGTCTATATGCTCATCAACCATATGTAAAGGTTCTCTCACAAGACCATTAGCAATAGTGACCATCTCATTGTCTTCGTGTGTAGGAGGAGTAGAGGCATGGACGTCTTCAACAGGCTCCTCAAATTCATTAGGCGGGAGAAAAGATAATGATGCCTCAACATGTTGCGTTTCATTGTGTTTCTTTTTTCTCTTCATGGGCATGCTCGTCCATCACCTCTTCATCACACAAGGCTTGATTCTTAATGCATGGTGCTTTGTGTGCCCTTTTTCAAAAAGATCTGTTGCATCCAAGGGTTCTTCTAACACCACTTCACTTCCAAAGTCACAGAATAGAGTGTCATCAAGATCTTCAAAAGGATTACAACTCATCATGTTCTCTTCTTGATGTGCTGGAGGAACAAAGACCTAGATGTCTTCATCAAATGGAAGGGCAGATATGAGCGCTTGTTCTTCATCAAATGTCTCGTCCGGATCTTCATCGGAATCTTCTTGGTAACTTTCTTCATATATCTGTTCTTCAAGCACCTCTTCATCATCAAGGGTAGGAAATAACTCTCTTATGCGATTCATCATTTCCTTAGCAGCTTGATTAGCAGCCTTTTCCTTTTCCATCTGTAAAAATGCCATTGTTCATCCCATGGTGCCATAATTCCATTGACTGAAAAGACACCTCAATGGAGTCGCCAGGTGAGATCAAGTCTCACCAAAGGTGGGAAAGGGGAAAAAGGGAAAGGTGGGTACATGGAAGGTGGAGTCGCCAGACAAGTTTCAAGGGAAACTTATCAAGGGTGGAAAAGGGAACGTTCTTCAATGGAGCTGCGAGGCAAGCTAAGGGATAGAGGCTTTGGGAGGGAAATTTGCCAAAGTGTCGTTAGGGCATGAAGAGGATYCAAATCGTCCTCGGCAACGACGCCAAAATGTTATTGCACAAGTTGTAGGTTGGGCAAAATCCGACCCAATCACCAATTGGAAACAACTAGGAGGGCACCTACCCATTGTCACCTTAATCAGGTGTCCCCGCCACTTTAGAGGTGAGGTAGTCATCTCAAGGGGGGAATCTCGGTGACCCTCGGGGGAAATGAGATGGAAAATGATAAGTATGAATGGATGTCCATAGAGGTCAATTCCAAGTGGTATGAAGAGCTTGGGAAAGAGTCTTGGGAAGTTTCAAGGGTTGCCAAATGAGTTGAGTGACCTGCCAAGTGTGAATACCTGCCCGAGACACAAGGAAAACAATGCATATAATGTAATATGTTAGTTGGACAAGCAAGTTAATCTTGCTGTCCCTAATTGCAGCAAAGATAAGTGATATATATCAGCTCAATAAAGATAGCAAAGGCTGAAAAATAAGTGCTAAGCATGTGATAAAACAAACAAGATGAAGCTAGTGAAAGCTAGCTCAACTCACCAATGATTAAGCAATAACTTTAGCACAAAGAGGGAGGATGAAACAAAAGGTTGCTGCAGTGATATTATCAGCCTTATGGCTGTAGAAAACCAAACTTAACATTAGAAAAATCAGCCACAAGAAACCACCTCTAACTAGCCCAATAGGTGTGCTAGGTTTAGTAGAGGGTTAGGGTAAAGTTAGGGCTAAATCCTAGGGTTAGTTTAGGAGTTAAGCATTAGAAGGTTAGTTTTCTGCAGCCCTAATGGCTGTAGGTTAGTTTTGTAACAACAACAAGAGTTTGTGGTTGAAAGGGGACGCCCCAATGAAGCAAGGGAGCCAAAGGCTCAAGGAACACTTTCCCACAGAGACAACTTTAAAACTTGAAATTTGTAGGTTTACCAAGGCAACAATTTATTTCTCCAATGCAACAAGTAAATGACTACTGCCTTCAATAATTGGGTTAATGGAGTCTGTTATCGCTCAGTTTGTAGTATAGGTCAAGTAGCTTTGAAAGGCAAGAGTCAAACTGGC
>JASDQU010098623.1:0-20106 GCA_032191745.1 Picea mariana | reverse complement strand
CTTATCGAGAGGCTTTTTATTGCCTTCTTGGGGATCCCCTGGGCGAAGCATCTCTAGGTTTCATTTCTTATGGCTTTTATCTTTTACCAGCTGCTTTTACCCCCTGGGCCTTTAGCCCCTTCTTCCCACAAGACAAAGTGTAACCCCAAAGGTCATCCTAATGGCTGGACTAGAGGAGTGGGATGGATGAATGGGAAATAAGATGTAAGATGATAAAGTGGTGGGAGCGGACGATGGCTCTGCAAATCCCCCTTGGTGGTTAACCAAAACCCATGAATACAAGCTTGCTAAGTCACCCCGTCAATCACCCCCAAGAATGGTCAAGTGGATTAGTGTAAGATCCAAGCAGTCATCAGAAATGAAAGGAACCTAATACATATATAAGAAGTTTATAACGATCAAACATGACACATACCATGATACCTTGGACCAATTACCTCATGGAGCAAGAGTTCTTTCCGATGCAAGTCCAAGCCGACGGTGATGGAAGCTGCTGCTGCTGACAGGACAAATCTGGCGAAGAAGAAGAAAGATGGGCCCTCCAGGGACATTGCTCAGGTCGATCCTGCTCTCGTCACTTCATGTCTAGGACCTGTGGGCCTCGAGACATGATCTCCTAGTTATCCCTAGATATTAGGGATAACAGAGTCAAGTAAAGAAAGAGCTAGATGTACTACCTCCTTGGGGGTGTAAATCCTCTTACTCCCCAAGGCAAGTATCTCTAGCTAGGGTTTAAGCTAAGAGGGTGTATGCCCTTATACTTCTCTTAGGAAACCCTTGTTAAACCAATAAAATATAAGCATAAAATGATGGAGACTAAGGTGGGGGTGTATGCCCTTATACTTCCCACCTAGCTCTAGCAAATGACCTTGACTTGAACAACAAGTGATAGCAACAATGTAAAAACCTTACCAATTAAGGAAAAAACTAAGACAAACCACCACAATAGCAAGAGAATAGCCTTCCAAGGCTAGCACATCACTTCCATCAACCAATAATCTAAGAGATAACGATAAACAAGTGGCCAAGAGAGAGAACTAGCCAAAGATAGCGAACATTTCAGTCCAATATTTCTCACAATGGGAGAGTTATGTTATGAAATGAGATCTTATGATCTCTATTTATACAAAATGTCTCTAAAGTAGTTTGTCCACATAATTTTAGGGTAAACCACAAGACTAGGGGTCAACAACCCTAATCTTGCCCCTTTTTATAAAATAATATTAAACAATTCATTTAAAATTTACTTTTCAACAATACTTTTACACAAAAGAAACCCTAACTCAAGTTGATCTCACCCCTTTAGGGTAAGGGGACGTTTTGACACTAGGAGCAAGTTGTCGGTGTTGGAGAAATGTAGCTAGGCTTCCCAAACCAACATATTAATCATCCAAGTTATTTTCTTCATGGTCAAAGCCTCATTCTCCTCAAAATGTCCTTGTGCCAATGAATGATAACCTCACCACCAAACCCTAGCCCTCTTAGGTGACGTCATGCCTCTAAAGGTGACGTTTTGCCTCTTCTAGGAAAAACGTTTGGCATGTGAGGGCTAGGTTATGTCATCCACAATGTCTTCTAGGCCTCTAAAGGTATGTCTCTCTCATTGGGTATGCGGGCCCTTGGCATCCACCTGTGGGCTTCAAGCCCCATGGAAGCCCAAGCTAGGCTTGTTCCTCGAAAACTGTCCACCAATTAGGTCCTGCAAAGACAAATAAGCATGCCCTCTAAGGATCTCAAGTCAAAATATCATGATAAGTAAATCAAGTCAATAAATGAGCCACCTAAGCATGCGCATCAAATATTACCCTGTCAAACAATTAAGTGCTCAAAGACATTATGCGACTTTCCAAGCTTGGATATGGGAGGGTCGACCAGGTGTCCTATTGGCTAGATCTTTCCCTAGGTCAAGGATTGTTTCCAAGAGATTCCTCTCTAAGCCATGTAAAGTGGATGAAGTGGTTAAGGACCAAGACTCAATGGGCATGGGGTTCATGACATTTGAGGGGTTGTAGTGTCTCATTCATGGGTGCCTTTGTAGAGGGTGTGTGGCAGCTTCGTTTGCAATGCAATTTTTCCAAGCCCATCGTTTTGCCATTCTTTGTTTCTTTCATAATTTAAGGACAAGTTGAAGGGCACTGTCCTAGCGTGGTGTCAAGATAATGACAATGTCACTCACAAATACCTAGTGGAAATGAAAAGGATGGCTTGTGATGAGACCCCCTTTCTCTCAGCCATGCAACCGAGAGCCATTACCTTGGCTTGGTGACCAGATAATGGTAATGTCATACCACTAAATATCCATGACCATGATAGGCCGACTCATGATGAGACCTCTTATCCTCCAATTAACCCTTTAAGCATTCATAATCATTATTCTTGTGGGTCCCCCTTTTCTTACAGATAAGCGTTTCATTGCTTTCTTGGGGGATCCCTGGGTGAAGCATCTGGAAGGTTTATATATAGGCCTTTATCTTTTACCCAACAACTATCCCT
Source organism: Picea mariana (assembly GCA_032191745.1). Classification (NCBI taxonomy): domain Eukaryota; kingdom Viridiplantae; phylum Streptophyta; class Pinopsida; order Pinales; family Pinaceae; genus Picea; species Picea mariana. The sequence continues at coordinate 17,613 of JASDQU010098623.1, read as the reverse complement.
CTAGCCCTTCAGCCCCTTCTTCCCATAGATTGAGGGACAACCCCTTCTTGTGTCAATACACCCTAAAATCCCAAGAGATAAGGAAATGGGGGGTTTTTAGTGATGGAAAGTGGTAAGTATGGTCGGGACCGATACAATGGCTTGTCAAGGGAGTTCCTAGTAGCAAATCCATTCCCAAGAAAGACCACTTACTAGGGCACAATGTCAACCACCAAGGTGAAATAGGGCAAAAGGCATAATGTCGAAGCGTATGTCATGAAATCTAAAGAAGTCTAAGATACAACTTACTCAAATGCATATTGAAACGACACTTACCATAATACCTTACTTGTACCTTATGGAGCAAGGCCCATTGCCTCTCGGAAGCCAACTGGTGTGGTGGATGCCATTTGAAAATCTATGACCTCTATGGTGGTGAGAAGGGTCTCCATTTGTGCAAATGGATATTGCTGGTCATGTAGTCTCTCGGTATTCCATATCTGCAACCTGAGGGTCTCGAGACATAATCTCCCTAGTTATCCCACAAAATGGGGATTACACAGACCAATGGAGATAGGATACATTTATCACAAGGGTGTACTTGTGGTAAATGGGGCAAGGCGTAGTCGTTACTTAGAGTTGTTTAGCTGTGGTCTCGAGGTGCTTAAGGTGCTTCCACGTTTACCAAAGGAAGAAACATTTTCAGGTTCATCTCCATGTCCCACTCCCAATCCAACAGGAAAACTAGAGGATTCTTCGAAACAAGGAATAGTAAAAGCATCATCAACTTGACTTTTCCCCGTGTCTTTTTTAATCTTGGTCTTGGCTTTATCTGTTTGGTAGGATTCAAGAAGATTTTACTTTTCCAAGTTTAATTCAGCCGGAACTTTTTTGCAACCTTCTACTTTTCCTTTTTCACTTGCTGAGTGTTCTTTTATCCTATGAATACCGCCACCTCTAATTGTCTTCCCACAATAGTTGCATACTTTCTGGTTATCTTCATCCAAATGGTAATGAGCCCATGTCGGATCCTTCTTGTTTTTAGGGATGGTGGCCATTTTTTCAGCAACAAACAAAAATCTGCAAATAAAACCCTAGGAATTCTTAATTACTAGGAAACAAATCAGCAATTTTAAAGAGAAAAAAAGAAAAATAAGAGAAGCCTTGACATACCTTCACAGGACTTCGAAATATGGGGAAGAAGCGTAGCTCCCAAAAGCAGAAAAAACAGCTCTCTAACAGCCTACAAAAATCTGGAAATGAACCCTTCAATCACCACCAAAACGTTGGCAAAAACAGCCCCAAAACAGTCCAAGATATTTAGAAAAATATCCCTTGAAACAACTTCATATTTGCTGAAGAAAATCAGCGCAAAAAATCTCCAAATCTTCCCAAAAACTCCTTCAAAACATCCCTGCAAATAGCTCTCCAAAACCAGCAAAGAAACTCAGCTCAATAATTCAAGGAGCTCAAATGAATAGTGTGAGTGAAATAGAGGGGGCTGCCTATTTAAATAGGCTTGAGTAGACACTAGGGTTAGTTGGTAGGCCCCCTCCATCTAACAATTGTGTTTTGTAATTTTTTTTTGAAATCCATGTGCCTAGATGCGTCGTGTGGAATCAAATGGTTCGGTATGGAACCGGCCAAACCTGGTTTTGTGCCACAAGTCGGGCTGGTTTTGCCTCCAAACCAGTTCGACTGGCTGGTTTTGCTGGAGTGGTCTGGTTTTAATAACACTGTTCAGAACAGCTGCCACTGAGGAAGAAAGGAAGGAATCGATGCATAGAGAGTTAAAATTGGCCATATGATGCCAGATCTAGGCCGAGGGATGGTCTACGCATGGCTAAGGCAGAACTCTAGCTTCCGCCACCTGTTCCTGTCGTGTGGTCTCCATCGTACAAATTGTCAACATCATCTAAATCAACCCTTGAGACAAAATTAGGTTTAACAATCAAAATGCTTATGATAAGCAATGAATATATGGTGGTGGATTCAAGTAGATTAGTGCCTAATCATTCGGCAATGGAGTCAAAACACTGTAAGACATGGAGAATTAAAAAATGGACAATATTCAATAAATGAAGATGCATGAACAGCAGTCCTCCTTAATTATGATAGTACTGCAAATTAACTTTCCAGCCAAGATACTGTGCTCATAAAGATACAATTATAGCCTTGGTATATTCTTGCTTCATCACATAAATCAGAATCTTATATATGAAGTAAAAGACAGTCTTCTGTTAAGAAAGACAATCCTTGTACATAACATAATCAGGTCTGAAATTATGGGTCCTAGGGAGAAAAGCAATGTCACTGTTTAAACCTCTTATGCTGGAAAATAACCTTCAAACAGCAGCAACATTTCAAGCCAAGAAGAGAGGAAGACAAGATATAACAGTGACCTTACAAGAGATATTTGCAGCTGTGAATATCTCCTGAATGATGCTCCAAATCTGCTCACAATATCTTCACTTTCAGCCCAATGATCTAGGGTTTTCTCCACAATGAAAACACACTTGCCAAATGGAAGAGACCTCCTTTTTATAGAACTCCTCTTGTAACATCTTAGGGAATAAAATATGAACAGAATGATCTGGATTCCCCTAGAAGTGGGACACTTCTCCAAAATAATCCTTAGTTTAATCTTGAACATGTCAAATATGTTCAAGTGGTACCTCCTCATTTTAGCCGTCCCATAAGCAGACCCTTTCTCTCAATGTTTGAGCCATTCTAGAGGCTTGTCCATGGAATGCCTCACTAAACGAGGGCTGATTTATCATAAATAACATTTTAAAATCACCATTTAGAATCTTCTAGGCTGGCTGCTCCACAAAATATGGCTTCTAAGTTACTCTAAATAGCATTTTCATGAGATGATGTGTCATATGTAGGCTAGGATGATGGACGACCTCAATATATTATAGCTTCATGCCATGTTGGACAGCTCCTTAATTAGAGTGCACTCATCCTTGTAGAGGGTTTAGAATGCCACATGTCCTCATTTTGTGAGAGGCATTCCATCAAAGGGCCATATAAGGGAATGCCAACATGTCAAATCGTGCCTCCAAATATGTTGAACATGTCTTGTGAGATGTGAAAGGTGTCCATGAAGATGATCATGCCTCCAAGTATGCAAATATGCCTCAGGGAATGTGAATATGCCTCAAAATTATCCTCAATGAAAGATTATGCATTCAAATGTGTGATATTACCAACCTATCTCCAACGCCTTCTTTGATAATGACCCTTTGACCTTGAAACAAACCATGCCATGTCACATGTCGCCTCCATATAAGCTGTAATATTTAAATCTCCTCCCACAAGAATTTCCTGGATGATGGGTGCTCTACCTCGTATGGATGACCTTGCTAGTCATCGTTTGGATGACCTTGCTACTGGAATGCGCCAAGGGTCTCATGGTGCATCAAATGAATAACCTTTCCCATGAGATGCATCCTCAATGTGGATCAGACCAGCTATTAAGCTAACTCCAAATATCAGTATGAATAAAAGAGGTATAGATGTTCATTACATATCCCAAAGACAACCTTTGATATCACTCATGCCAATCTGTCTCTGCTACCAGCTGAAAGTCATCATAATAACAAGGCTTGCACTGCTGGAAAGAATATCTCAAAATGCTCATGCTCTTCAAGTCATCAAAGGGTTTCTTTGTTAAATTCAGAAATTTGACAAGACAAATGACTTACCAAACACTTGCCTTCATATGCCTATTTTACTAATTGTGACTTTTGGAGTTGCAATAGGAATTGTTGTTGCTTTGTTACTTGGTATTTTAACACAATCCTGATTCCCAGCTTACAGTTCTTTTTCATATTAGTGTATGTGAATAGATATTTGAAAATTTAGACTTTCAACTGCTGAAAGATGTGAAGTTTATAAATGATGTTAGTTAGTATTAGAATCTTGCACACAGAATTTTATGCTTCCATTCATTTTGGTTTGATGATTTCCTGATGAAATATAATGCTGTTAAACATCATAATTAGTTGGAAAATAGTTTAGGAGGTTTTGTTATTTGTGAGGGGAAAATTACTAACTTGTAAGGAAATTTAGCTTTCTTTTACATTTGAGTGGATGGTTTTTGCAGGTCACAATTGAGGATCATCCTCACATGTCTGGAAAGCATGCATCTATACACCCTTGTCGTCATGGGGCTGTCATGAAGAAAATAATTGATGTATTGATGTCTAATGGAGGTGAACCAGAAGTTGACAAGTATGCTTGAAACTTGAAAGCTCATTTGGTAGATGATATCTGAAATTTCTTTTACATAATGCCGACTTTTTGTTTTATGGAATTGATCATTTATAGATAAGATGGAACTTTTAGTGTCTCTGCATTTCTTTCCTGCAGAAACACTGCGTAATAGTCATACCATACAAAGCACCTGTGTGAAGAGTCTCTTGATTGCCTATGATAATTGTGGAGTTCTCAGCTGCATAATCTTGCCTCTATTTAAACTTACATTACTGGATGGTTTTGTGAAATTCTGTCCATTGATATTTGAACATTAAGAGGTCGTTTGTAGATAATATGAGAAATTTCTTTGGATGTTTTCAATTAATGGTCTCTGACTATGTTCTGACTTTGTTGTGAAAGCAGTATTCTTTTTATACAAGCAATGTTCTGAGTGAAGTATCCCCAAAAAACAGTCTGTCATTTGGCTGGTTAATTGCGGATTTCCAAGCTATACAATGTTTTGGGTAATTAAAGAAGTTTTTTTGTGTGAATTATAAGATAAGATAATTTTATAAATGTCCATGAATGACCAAAGGATAGGTTAGCGGAACTAGAAAATAAACTTGTTAACATTGGAATATGGGATTGCTAGGATCACTCCTATATGCTAAAGAGGATCACTCCTACACGCTAAAAATACTTAGACTTGACGGAATTCTGCAAGACTCTAGGAGATGTCTAGCATGGTCATTTACAATATTCCTAGACCCTAGTCACCCATTGGGCTCAATCATTAGAATGCCTTTCACCACTTTGGAGGATTATTGCGAGTGAAAAACTCAAGGGTAATTAAAATGGTTGGTTAGGCCAAATCAATTACCCGAGGAAAAAAAACACTCTATGAAAAGACTTCCCTAATGATAAAGTCCTAGGCAATTAACCTAAAATATGATCCATGCAGATCCATTACATTATTATCCCACGCAGGGGAGCGGAAATTCCAGTTACAAAAAGAATTGCTGAGGCCAAAATTGTCTTGTAGAACCAATAATTCTTCAACTTTGTTGCACCATCAGGTACTTAGCTTCATGGCACATGGAGTTAACCCCCTAGTCGAAATAGGTGGTCAACAGAACACACAAGAAATTAGAACCATTAGTTGCAACATTCTCATTAAGTCATCAAAATCAAAATGTATTACAATGTATAGATACTAAATCGTAATATTGAGTTAGAGTCACTAATACTATAGGTGGGAATGGCAATGGAAAATATAAAATAGACATAGGGTAGATACTAAAACCTGAGATGGAAGAACTGTCAGGACTCAGTAGTACTAGTCCTCCATGACATAATCATCAAAGTCAGTATCATCACCAATGCTCTCTCCTCCTCCTCCTCCTCCTCCTCCTCCTCTCTATCCAATGCAATCTGGGCATCTGCTAGTGTGGAGGATGACCCCTCAAGAGAATCACCATCATCAAAAGTGATTGGCTCTAACATTGGTTCATTAAGATCCAAGTTGGCTAATGCCAACTCAACACTGTTTTCTAAACCCATATTATTAGGAACCACATCCCACATCTTTGTCTTTCCCTTCACCCACTCTTCTCTTTGCCTGTAAATAAGATGGAGATTGTTGTGCACATACACCAGTGTATCTACCCTGGACTGCTTAAGCCTGCTCTTCTTCAAACTGTACAAATTCCCATATGTGCTCCAATTCCTCTCACAACAAGAGGATGAAGTAACCCGAGAGAGGAGCCTCATGACTAACTGTTGTAGAAGAGGGCATGTTTCCCCATGAGTTACCCACCAAGCATAGGGCTTCTTAGCCCCCCTATCTCTGAGCACATCATATCCTCCAAATCTCCCAGTGACAATGGAAAACTCTATGAAGCCCTCCTCCACCTCATCAAGGTATGCTCTATCCTGAAATATCCGTCTAAATGCATCCTTCCTCCCCTGTGAAATCTCACCATCCATGTGAGGAGGGAATCTGCGTGAAGGCCCACAATTGAGCCAATCATTAGTATAGTATTTGAGATTCAATGAGTGAGCCCAGCAATGCAAAGGTGTGTAATTATTATCCTGCCATATGGTGGTGAATAAGGTCTCTGTTGATGTCACATACTCAAGGCACTCATGCTCTAAAACAATGGTCTTCACAGACTCATTCATGGAATCCCACCCCTCATAAACCTCTCCTAGGATGGGCTTGTCTGTGTCTGCAAACTGCAAAAAAGAGATGATAGGGTCCATGATCTTAATGGCAAGATCTACCCTCTCCCACCAACCATCATCTAACACTGTATCCTTGACCCTTTTTGAAGAAGCTTGATCTGTCTTTCTCCAAAAAGACCAATACTCTGAAATAACCATGGACCCAAGAGCGCTCTTGATCTCCTCAACCTCTTAAGCATGATGAATGAGGAGGCAAATTGAGTATCTGCAATCTTCAACAATGATAGATGTGTGTATGCTTTGTTGATTGTGAGGGCATTGGTATTGTTTTGTACAAAATTGCGGGTATGGCGTGCATCCTCAATAAGACTTCCCATCCATGTCACTTCCGCAGCAATAGATTTAAGTGCTAAATTCAAAGAACGAACAATGCAAGGTGTCCAAAATATTTGTGGATATTTAGCTTCCACAATCATGGCCTTGCAAATAGGTGCATTATCTGTATTAATTTGCACACAAGAATCAACACCTACATTTTCAATAATCTTTATGAATAACTCACCCATATATTGTGCATCCTTGTATTTTCCAAGAGCATCTACCACTTTCAAGAAAACTGCTCCATTTAGGGAAGACACCATGGAATTGATGAGTGGAGGGCGTGCTGCACATGTCCAGCCATCGGAAACAATACTAACACTTGTTGAGGGTCATGCTGATTTGATAGGCTGTAGGATTTTATCCACCTCCTTCTTTTCCTTAACCAACAATGTGGTTCTAAGCTTCTTTGAATTAGCAGGCACATATCCGATTGGAACCTGATCAATTAGAGCTCTACACATCTCAAGAAACAAAGGAGACTGTGCAACATTGAAGGAAATGAAGTTGAGATAGAAAAAGAAACCAATGGTAAGATCAACCTCTTTTCGCTTCTCTCGCTGAAATATCTTGTCCATTGGACTAGCTGCCCCCTCTTTCTTGCTTGTTGAGTTGCATTCCCACTCCCAAATTTAAAATTGCTAGACGGCTTCTTCAAGAATGGAGTAGAATCATCATTTTGGCTTTTCTTGGATGCTGCTGCAACCTTTCCCAAGCCAACAGCGTCCTCTTTTGCCATTTCTCTTCTTTTGGATGGACTCACTGATTTACATGCTCCAAGTCCACAAGGCAGCCTCAACAAATGGCCTTTAACTCGGTAATAGGTGCTTGTAAATTCATTATGGCAAAAACTACATGTCCACAAAACATTCCCTCCCCCTTTGCCTTGGCCCCATCTCCTTGTTTCCTTGTAACATACTTCCACAATGGATATTTGCTGTCTTGACCCTGCTGTTTTGCTGCAATAGTGATTTTTCCATCATTAGAAGCATCACTTCCAGCTCCACTTGCAGCAGATGGGACACTAAAAGAGGGTGCTGAAGTTGTAGGGGGAGGGGCAACACGAACATTGGGATTCTTCCCTTTTCTTTGCCCTTTTCCTGCTGCCTTTGATGATTGAGCTATTATTTCTGTTGAAGGAGGAAGAAATTCACTGCTGTAGCAAAAAACTTGCAATCTGGTCCTCAAATCCACTTGGCAGCACTTGGAATGGAGTCAAACCTGCACAAAACCCTCTTCCTAGCTCACCAAAATCGCCCACAGCCCCAACCTGTTCAACAAACAATGAAAAAAGAAAGTGAAAACCGCTTTTTAGAGGGTGCCTCCCAAAATCCATAACATGTGTCCCTAAATTGTGACATGCGAGATTCGTGTCCAACACGAATTTGGGTTGTGTCACGTGCAAAGGACTTGAGCCAAATTCGTGTCAGACATGAATCCACATGAATCTGTGTCCCCACGCCGGATTTGCGACATGAGGGCCATTTTGGATGTGTCATGTTTCATAGATATGAAGTCTTTCCCTTCCCTTTTACATCATTATTCATCACATTTCCTATATTTCACCTAGGTACTTGGGAAATACTTGTTTTCCTAGGACTTGTCACATGTATAAGGGTTAATTTTGTTCCTCTTGGTTAAACTTAGGCAAATATTAAAACTAACCCTTATTTGTTATGTTTTGTAAAGAGAGATCACCGGGTTTTATCATCTAATTGCTTGCTAAGATGCTAGACCCATCACTTCAAGTGGATACCTTGCATTGGGATATGTGTAACATGCCTTGAGATCTGTGACATTGTATTCGAGTTCACGATGTTGCATTAGGTTTCAGGCTCTCATATTTGATCATATCTATAGGCACTGGGATTCATTCCATTTGCCTTGGGATCCGTGTACTCACATATATTGGTTTCACACTCTACTACCTCGTGGGGCCTTATTTAATAAAATGGCCCTCAGTGCATTAAATAACAACCTATTTCACTAGCTAGGGGAGTTAGGATGGGACCCTAATACCCGCTTAGGTGATGCTTGGATGATTAGGGATTGTTGTAGAGAGCTATGGATACAATACACTTGTCTGCATTTGACTTTGGAAAAGAGGTTGCACAACAACTTTTCAAAGAATACAATTTCCACCTACAGCTGGGAAAATTGAGAGTGTTCAGAAATGTTCTGGCAATTCATGTCAAATCTAGAGTTGATATGTTTTGGAAAGATGTAGACTCCTTGTCCCTTGTGGCACATGCCCATATGTTAGCCTTCCTAGCTTTCACAGGAAGAGTATCTTCATGTAATTCTTATGTCTTTCTGTGGCAATGCTGGTGCATATTTGAAATAATAAAAGTTGCATTTGAAAATAAAAATAAAAATTCAATTGCACATACTATATTTTTGAGGTTAGTATTGGTCTACAGAATACAATGCTTCTCAATCAGTGAAATTCTGACAACTTTGATAACAGGTGCATGGGTGACAAAGGAAAGTTGTTTTTTTTAATATGTCATAAGTGAAATAAAGCAGTAAAAGTAATGGCTGAGATCAGGAGCATGATCAAATTACAATATTTAATGTTTTTGAATTAATTGTGGCCTCATGTGATAATGTGCACAATAAATTGTAGTAAGTGTGCTTTGGCACGTATCTGTGTAATGATAAGTTAGGTAATCAGCAATTTCATTGTGGACATTGTCAAGATGTTTGAAAGAAAATGACAGCCATTGGTAATACATTCACAGCATCTGGAGGGATTGTATAAAATATTCTATTAGTGGTGTTGTGTTTTTTTCTTTTGGAAATACTGCTTACAGCTGTCCTTCCCCTAAGTGGCCTCGCTACGAGGGGCATTTCTTTGCCCTCAAAATCACCCAGGACTTGCACCAGTCCTCAGCTGCATCAACTCGGAGGGTTTTGAACCTGGATCTCAGGATAGTGACAAGTCCAATCACTTCACAACTTGCCTCTAGACCACACTCCTGTTTGATTACCATGTTTGCTGAATTCATTTTTTTTTTCATTGCTGTAGTCAAACACTCACTTTGTGAAGAAAGGTTAAAAATGCTCAGATTTTGATAAAATAATTCAGGGATAATCATTATTGAAATAGATCTCTAATGTAAGATGTGTTTAGTGGATATTGTATTATTTGTTAGCTCTGTCGGCCGTGTTTTTTATGAATTTATTCTTAATCTTATGCAGGTATCTATTTCTCTTCTTGAAATTCTTGGCATCAGTTATTCCTACAATTGAGTATGATTACACTATGGACTTTGCTTTGAGCAGCCCCCAACAATGATTGAAGGTAATGTGGATATGGATTGATCATTTGACTTAACTGTTTTGTTAGGGGGGGTTGTATATTTTGGAAAGTTGCTTGGAGTTCCCTGCTTGTAAGTGCATGAAATTTCCTAATTGGACAGAAGTAAGAATCCAAATAACAAAGTAAGGATTAATTAACATTCCTTCAATGTTACCTTAAAGAGGTATATTGGAAAGTACTTCCCAACAATTCTGATTGGATATTAAAGGGATCCACATACCTAAAGATGATAACAAGTAAAGAGTCACTCTGAAGGACTTATTTATTGGCATCCATGTACAAAATTCTGTACCCTTGTTAGAAGACCCTTTTTCAATTGCCCACTATACTTGTATTTAATTATGCTAATACAAGCAGTGAATAGACTTCACAACTCCTTTTATGCAACCATTTTATTTTCAACCATATCTTAAATATTGGAAAGGGTGAAAACCTTGTAGGGAAGCCCAAGGGATGCTTCCCCACATTTGTGGACATCCCTAGTAAACCTGCCAGTGTAAACTAGTGCACTGCACCCAAGGGGATTCGAACTGGGTACCTGCTGGCATGGAACTAGCCAAATGCCCAACAATGTTGGCAACAACTGGTTGAGCTAACCCCTTGGGCTAAAGCTGATGAAATATATTATGTATATTATGTAATGTTAATGTAATATAATAGTAATTTGTGTAGGCTAGCATTTAATGATTTGTTTTACAAAAACAGAATATGGTTTTAAAATTAATGTATATAAGGTTACATGGTGGAGACCTGCTCTTACTAGCGGCTTCACTGAGGAAACAAATATATAACTCTAAATGGACAGCAAGGACGATTGCTAAAGGTCATTCACAATCAACCTCTCTTTGGAGATAGTGCTTGTTAACTCCGAAGGGTTTCTCATGGAAATCAGAGCTGATTTTCAAGAGATCTATAATTGAATCAAGTCGGATTTAATTGAAATGTTGCTGGTTGATGCCCTAACCCAGGATTTAGCTTACAATTTTTTATGCCAATCAAACACAATCACAAACCTACATATTAAATTCACAAATCTGCAAGATTTTTGCCCTAATAATGGCAGATTGATTATTATAACAAGAAGGAAATGCTTTGATTTTTATGTGTTTGGCTGGTTGGTTCTTTATCCATTGAGGTATGGAGTATAAAGAAGGAAGAAAAGCAGTGAGGTGAAAAGTTCAAATATTGCTGATTTAGGAAGTCAATCTTGATTCAAATTTGGGACAAGTGAGAAATTAAATAATCAAATTCTTACACAAATGGACACTTGAATTTGCTGCCAAAGGATTGGTCTTTAATTATATTTAAGCAACGATGATCAGCAATGTTTGTCCAAGTACAATAAAACATCAAACTATCTTCAATGAATCTGGAAAGGGCTTCTAGCACATTTCTGTGGAAATTTCTGCGTTCCAAGGGCTTTGATGCAAAACGGAAATTTAACGTCTATCTTAGAGGTTCCCCAGATTTTAACCCTGTGAATTTTCAGCCTTCCATTTCTGTGGAAATTTCTGCGTTCCAAGGGCTTTGATGCAAAACGGAAATTTAACCTCTATCTTAGAGGTTCCCCAGATTTTAACCCTGTGAATTTTCAGCCTTAGGGCTGTTGTGAAATACAAATAAAACAGCAGCAACAACGTACTATATTTCAACACTTAATAACCCCAATCATCTAGGCAATCTAAGAGAAAAGATGCTGATGTGTTCCAATAAGTTTTAGCTCTCTAGGGTAATTGTATCATGCATATAACAGATCTGAAAACACTTATAACAGCCGTAAAAACAGCCCAAATCTGCCTTATACTCTTCAATTACAATGTTGAATCACTTAACATATTCACCCTAAACCTATGTCAAATTAGGAAGACATATAGAGCTGGAAATACAGACTATGAAGAATATAGATGCCTTAAAATCAAATATGCAATTTACACAAGTATTGAATAGCTGGAAATCTCATTAATATGGATAAAGATGAAGTTCACGTACATACCATATCCTTATCACAAGGCTAGTACAATTCTCTAGCTCATCAAAACCCTAGCTAGGAAAAACCAAGAAAACTCTAGCTCACACCAAGGAGATCCAACAAGCATGCATCACATAAGCATGACCTCCAAGGCAAGAGGTCTGATCTTCACTTCTCAAGTACAGCCTGCGGTTTCATCTGAAAACCTAATCTCCAAGTTTTCAATGGATGAACCCCTAACCCTAGACTTCAAGTTGCTCCAATAAGATCAAGAAATTCTAGAGAGAGAGAGAGAGAGAGAGAGGACAAGTGGTGTGCTCCTCTTGATCACATCTCTAACTCAGCAATGATAAGAATGAATGGAAATTGATTATCTTCAACGTCTAGCGCACAAGAACTAACCCAAGCATTTCACTAGAGTAATCTCCAACAAAGGCGTCCTCCTTCCCTTCTATAACTTTTCCTAGGGTTTTGTCATGAACGCTAGCAAATCACTCTAAGAAGACAAGTACAAAGAGAAGAGTATGATGATGATGAATAAAATGAATCTCTCCTTCCTCTATATATATGAGAGGAACGGGAGGCCAACAATCCATTTGTGGGCCAATGACCTTACAAGTGTTGAAATATTGTAACTTCAAAGAATATTCTACTTATTATTGAGTTATTATTAAGATCAATCCCCTTTTGTGGATTGATCTTGTCGAGCTTTGTAAATGACCAAATCCCCTTTTGTGGATTGGTCAAACCCTAATTATATGTTGCTAATTAAGAAGTCGGCCCCCAGGCCTAATTAAAAGTGGTTTCAACCACTAAGAGAAGAAGTCGGCCCTGCTTGATGAAGAAACACCTCTGTAGTGCTTGCCAGCTAGTATAAATAAGAGAGGCTAGCACCCCATTAGCTCACTCACTCAAGTCACTCAACAAGTGCGCAAGTTTGGAGATAGCTGCAGTTGGGAGAAGAAGGAAGAGAGAGGCGCATTGCTCAGTCTTGGTTATTCTCTAGTGTTTGGTGTTTTATCTTGGCATTGTATTGGCAATCTATATTAAGGAACTTTTTGCTGGGTTTTCTCCCCCATGAGGGTTTCCCAGGATAAATGTTGTGTATCTTGTTATTGTGTTTTTCTCAGTGATCCTACCTATGCTATTGTTATCTAGTAAATTGAAAAGAAACTTAATAGCTGCTCTACAATTAACATGGTATTAGAGCTAAGCTAACGAGAGCACCTTTCACTGGATAAGCAAAAACGTCACTATTGTCGTACAAGAAAATTAGGGCTTTTTGTTGGAGAATAATTTCAGCCTAAAAACCACCTAGGGGAGTGCCCCCTAGCCTAGCGAACTCATTGGCAACTTGAGCGCACCTTTTCAATGGACAAAACTCCCGGAAAGTAAAACCCTATTTTTCATTGGTACCAGGAAACCATAACTAGTACCAGAAGTACTAGTCCAAATTTGCGCAGGCCTAGTTTCAAGGGGTAAATTTGCATTTTCAGAAAATTGACTTCACCAGGCTACTAGCCTCAACCAAGCACACCCCTTAGTAAGTTCAGATTTAATTTCTGAGCATTTTCAATTTTTGGTCATTTTCCCAGCTCCAGGTTAAGATGTATGCAAGCACCAAGCTTGTTGATAAGTTAGAAGGTGTGGATAACTTTCCTGCTTGGAAGTATAGGATTGCACTCATTCTTGAAGTGAATGACCTTGCAAGATTCATCAAAGAAAATGTACCAGAACCCGCAGATGCTACAACTAAAGAAAAGTACTAGAAGGACATGGTTAAGGCCAAAAGAATCATTGTAGACACTATCAAAGATCACTTGATCCCTCAAGTGGATTTTAAGAATATCCTAAGAGAAATGTTTGATGCCCTAACCAGATTGTATGAAGGAAGAAACATTAACCGGAAGATGAACTTGAGAACTCAACTCAAGAATACAAAGATGCAGAAAGAAGAAATAGTTCATGACTATTTCTCTAGGATCCCTCAATTCGTGGAACAACTAGAAGCAATTGGAGATACCCTAGATGAAGATGAACTCATAATGACAACTCTTGATGGTCTCACAAGACCTTGGGATGCATTCATTCAAACCATTTGTGCCAGAAAGGAAAAACTACAATTTGACAGTCTTTGGGAAGAATGTGTTCAAGAAGAAGCAAGAGTAGCTAACCGAGAAGCAGTACCATTAAGGGATGAAGATCAAGCTCTAGTTGCTCATACTAAAGGAGGAAAGAGAAGGTCTCACTTGAAGAAGGAGACCCACCCACTTAAGGAGTCTCACTCCCCAAATAAATTCATTCATAAAGAATCTCACCGTTCAAGGAGATTCTAGAAGTTTTAGAAAGGTCAAAGAAGAGAAAAGATTTTTCATCTTATCAATGTTACCATTGTGACAAGATGGGACATATTGCTAAGAATTGTCCAGCTAGAAGAGAAGAATACAAGAAGAGAAACAAAAGGCACCATGCCCATACAGTTGAAGATGAAAAGCCACCCACAAAGATGATTAAATAAAAGATTGAATACTATGTCTTAATCTCTGTCCTCTCAGGATTAGTGTCACATGGTGAGGATAATTGGCTCATAGATAGTGGTGCTTCCAAGCACATGACAGGTCAGAGAGACATTCTCTCTAGCTTTACAGAAAAGAACTTTCCCCAGAAAGTTACACTTGGAGATGATTACCAGTACCCTATCAAAGGAGTGGGAGAGTCCAATTACAAACTTGATTAAGGGACCCCAATGAAGATGAAGGATTTGTAAACTTTGATGAAGAATTTGCTTTCTATCTCAACTTTAGATAAGAAAGGCTTCAGGGTTGCATTCATAGATGGTGAAGTCCTTATGTGGACAAAAGGAAAAACCATAGAAGATGCAATTGTTATTGGAACAGAAGAAGGTGGCCTGTATAAATTAAAATGTCACTCAGATGCAACCTTGACTCACTCCATTGAGAGTCCATGTAAACTTTAGCATAAAAGACAGGCTCACATCAACTACAAGGCCTTACCATATGTGAGAAAAGTAGTTACAAGTCTACCAGATTTCAAGGTTGACCATGAAGGTGTGTGCAAGGGATGTGCACAAGGAAAGGACATCAAAAATCCTTTCCCAAAGAGTGATAGTAAAGCAAGAGTCTTGGAGCTCATCCACTCAAATGTATGTGGCCCAATGCCATCCACCTCTCTTAGTCGGTATGCATACTATGTCATTTATTGATGACTATTCTTGCAACCTCCATAAAGAAACCTAAAGCATGGATGGCTAGGATCATCACAAGTGGTCTCTGACATAGATTTGCTCAACTTGCATGATCTATAGATGGAAGTGCATCTCCACCTATCCAAGATCACCTAGATCTTGGCATCACACCAAAGGTCTCAACCTTGGCATCTCACCAAGGATTTTTACCTCCTGGGATTGAAGATTTTCCAGGTCCTATCGAGCTGCCAACTGGGTCTGTCTTTGACCATAGATTGGCTCTAAGTTTCAACTGTTATGAAAAGGTTTTGCTGCTGTTTTAGGACAGCCAACAATTCAGGAACTTCTTGCTGATTTGTTACGGTTGTACTTGCAATTTTAGGTGCTCTAGCATGTAGTTTTAGTAACCAGAAGTTAGCACATGCATACTAAAATAAATACAACACACATAGAGATCTTTACAGCTGAAAATAAGCAGATCTAAAAGACTAACACACATCATTTTGTACACATGTATTTTTGGTCAACATGACCCTGGATAAAATCCCCCCGAGGAAAATCTGTTTGGGATATATGCTTATATATGAGGAAAATATATGGTGGAATACAACGAGTACAAAATATAGATGAACCTGATACAATAGCAGCTTGATCCAAGCTGAAATACAAGTCCAAATGAACTAGGTGTGCCCTCATAAATGCTCTCAAATCCACCAAAACTACTGCAGATGCAAACTGTGAGCTCTGAATGAAAAACCCCTCCACTGTAATCAAGCACTGGTGTTTGGCCTCCCTCTGAAACTGATCCCACTGCAATATGATAGGTGTAAGACGTCCCCACTGCTGATGCGCCCTCCTCAACAAGTGCGCCCTTCACAACACTGGAAGCTCCTCAGTAAATAAACTAGGCTCCAAGCCAGATGCCTCTCTCTATGAAAGTATGCGCCCAAGCTAGCCTTGCCTCATGCAACAAACCTCATGCCAAAGCTCCCTCTCAATCTCTCCAAGTGAGCAAATGAAGTTATGAGCTCTCCTTTGCCTTTTGCGCCCCTCTTGAACCTCCATAAGGAAACCTAGGATATGGATGGTTGAGATCATCCCATCCCCCATCTAATCAAAGGTTGAGATCTCTCCAAAAGAATCTCTCTCAGAAACCCACTTTGGGTGAAGTTCCCTAAGTTCACTTTATGTCTCTAATTCACCCACAAAGTGAATTAATAGTCATTTTAGGCATAAATGACAAAATTTCACTTTTGACTTAAAACTCTTAAGTCAAAGTGAAATTAGACACAAAGTACAAGGTACAAAGTACATAGTACATTCCACATGTGTTCAGGAGAGCAAAAACACATGGGGAACACCTCCCAAGGTACATCATCTCAACACTCCTGCTTACCGAGGAAGGTGTTCCTCACCAGGCCCATCTTGTCTCTGAAGTAGACATGTTTGCCCCTTGGCAGGGCCTTGGTGAGTATATCTGCAACCTAGTCGTCAGTCGATATATACTGCAACTGAACTGTGCCTCTCTGAACCCAATCACAGATGAAGTGGTACCTGATCTCAATGTGCTTCGACCGGTTATGAAACATTGGATTCTCAGAGAGTTTTATGCAACTTTGATTATCACAGTGAATGACGATCGGTGGAAACTCCTAACCAAACAATCCAACCAGCATCTTACGAAGCCAAATGGCCTCGCAATTGGCCTGACTGGTCGCCATGTACTCTGCCTCGGTCGAACTCAAAGCTACTGACTTCTGCTTCCGGCTGAACCAGGAAACAAGTCTTGACCCCAAACCAAAGCAACACCTTGAGGTGCTTTTCCTGTCAGGAGCACATCCTGCTCAGGCTGAGTCTGTGTAGCCAACCAAACTGACTCCATCACCTTTGATATAGTCTAGGCCATAATCAACTGTCCCAACAATGTACCTCAAAACATGTTTTGCCCCTGTCATATGAACACTCCTCGGCTCTACCATATGCTGGCTGAGAGTGTTCATGGCAAAACAAATATCTCGTCTAGTGTTAACTAGATACATGAGTGAACCGATCAACTGCCTGTAAACTGTGGCATCTACCTACTGGTTATCTGAAGCACTAAGCTTCTTCCAGTTGGTAATTGTTGATTTGTGTACCTTGGGAGGTGTTCCCCATGTGTTATCCCTTAGCACATGTGGGAAAGACATTTGGCTCTTAGGCCTATGTACTTTATGTTCTATTTTGTACTTGACTTTGGTTAAAGTGCAAAATGTCACTTTTTGGTAAAGTGAACATTAAATCACACTTTTTGTGATTTGGAGGGGACATAAAGTGACTTAGGCATTTAACCCAAAAGTGGGTTATGAGGTCACATTTATTTGAGATGATCTCAAC
>JASDQU010098621.1:0-21405 GCA_032191745.1 Picea mariana | reverse complement strand
TCTGTTGTATCTCCCATGTTTCGGCCCTTCTGGGTATGAAACTTTCTTTTATGTAGTTCTCTGATATTTATTCTCTACAATGCCACAGGTCTTATCAAAATTGGATGTGCCAAGTGGAATTTAAAGTAACTTCCCCACAACTTGCCGATTTTTGGCCTTTCCAGGAGATCTCAATTGTATAGCATGCCCCACACAAATTTTTTTATATACAATTCTAAAACTCGCACCAGAAATACTACATACTGTCCATGATCCAATGAAACTAGTCCCACTCAATTTTCATACTCTAGGAAGAAGTTATGATTGTTTTACCTGGAACACCTTCTTGAGACTAGTCAATAGGACTAGTCAGATACCCTATCTTACACAGGGTGTATATACAAATTTAAGATGACCCAGAAGATGAAATATTTACAAAATATACCTTACTAATTTATGTAAATATCCTCCAGATTTTAGGGTCTGAAACATTACAAAAAAGTTTTTATAGTGAAAATTTCGTAATGACTCATTTCATGATGATTCCATAACCCTATCTTGTACAGGCTGTATATCCAAAAGTATAATGCCTCAGGAGATTAATTTTGAACCCAACGTACCTTGATCCATCTACTAAATATCCTCCAAGCCATTCCTTATGAAACATTGTAGAGAAAATGTTATAGTGAAAATTCCAGGGTGTCTCAGATGTACCAGCGAAACCCCAAGACCTTTAGCTCTGATACCATATGTTAAGAACCAAATATCAATATAGCATAGAAAAACATCAGAAAAAGTACTCAACACCTTGAAAAAGAGATAATTTCAGATAATAAGCCTCTTCGAGGGGGAAACCTCCTTTTACCCCACTTAAATGTTCAAGTACAAGATGATTCAAAATGAAAATGTCTCCTTGGTATATATAGGAGACTAGGAGGTATAATTAGAACTAATGGCCTAAAACTGACATAAATAAAATAACATTACTAATATAATATGCCCCAATTAAGGGGTAATGAGCCAACATTAGGGATTAACAAAGCTCAGGAAGAATAGTGGTCGTTGGATTCGGCTCAACAAGAACCATTGATCTCACGCTTGAATTTCTTGTTTCGGAATTCGGGAAGTGGAGGAGGTTGTGACTCGGAGTTGAGAGTCGTGAACTCCCAATTTGCAAAGTCTCGATAGGATCAGGACCGTCAGATCACAGGGAGATCAGAACCGTTGAACTGTCACAGGGGGTTGTCACGGTTTCAGAATTCGGCGAAAGGAGTTACTGCATCGCAAAACACTGATAAGAGAAATCCCGAGGTACCGAAGTGTTTGGGCCCCAGTTCATAGTTGGAGGTCACATCAGGAAAATTCAAAGGGAGGAGTCAGAGACCCATTATCCTTTTCAAGGTTTTGGGGATTGAAGAGACAGGAGGACTCACATCTGGGATTACAAAGTCGCAAAACCCAAAGTACCCTTTCGGGTGAAGGCTGTGGTCATAGCAGTGATCACGAGGGAGTGAGTTGGCACTTGGTGCTTGGTTGTACAGGCGTAACTCATAAGGACCTATGGATACACACTCGTGTGTGTGTGTGGGGGGTTTCCTGTAGGGAAATCAAAGAGTCAATCCGACTCAAGGGGAAGATAAAAAAATGATCCTAAGACTGGGAGGTCGCGCAGAACCTTCTGAGGCAGGGGGTGTTGCGTCAGAGTGGTATTAGAGCCTTACAATTTCTTTTTCTTTTTTAGGGGGGAACAGATTGACACAATGTCACCAATAAGGAGAGAAATACCAATGCCCGATCCAACTGTGGAAAGGGAGATGAGAGAACTCTGTGCTCGATTGGATGTTATGGAAATAACACAGAGATGGACAATCGATGCTAGAGATGTCATTGAAGACAAAAGAGAAAATGAGGCTGGAACTGACGCAGAAGTTGTAGTCGAAGATGCTGCAGAAGAACGTCTATTCAGAGTTGTTGCAAGAATAGGTGCCAGAGAAAAAATAGACATTCCGATGTATGAAGGAAACTTAGACGTTGAAGAGCTACTAGATTGGTTTAAAGATCTAGATAAATACTTCAACTATGAGGATGTCAAGGAAGATATGAAAGTTAAACATGTTGTCACTAGACTGAAAGGTCATGCAACACTATGGTGGGATGAACTGCTGGATGACAGGCATTGAAAGTCAAGCAAAGAATCAAAAGCTGGGATAGAATGGTTGCAAAAATGAAAGCCAAGTTTATACCCAGAGACTACCAGATCAATCTATTTTGAAGAATGCAGAACTTGAGACAGAAAGGGATGACAGTGAAAGAATACACTGAGGAATTTTACTGGCTCAACATCAGAGCCGGTCATCGTGAAAGTGATGATGAAAAGGTTGCTAGATATATGAATGGTCTGAGATATGACATTCAAGATGAGATGAGAATGATGATGATAAGGAATGTAGAAGATGCTTATCAAATGGCCCTGGAGGCTAAAGAGAAATTGGCTTGAAAGTAAGGTCAAAGAGGTCGAGGTCGAGGTCGAGGTCAGAGTAGAGGCAAAGAAATTTCCTAGGACATAACTCAAAATCCCAAGGAAGAAGAAAAGAAACCTCATACTCACCCTGAAAGAGGAGGAAATTCATAGGGGAGACAGTATGTTGATAGAAACACTTTTCCGTGAGCAAGAGGAAGTGGAAGAGGCAAAGGAGGTGAGATAAAATGTTTTGTCTGTGGAAAGATCGGACACAAGTCTTTTGAATGTACTAATAAGAAAATAGATGGAGGTGAAGCTCACATTTCAGAAGCGCAGAAGCAAAATGTTGAGGTAGAAGATGCACAAGGAGGAAGATCCTTAATGATGCAGAAAATTCTCTTGAAACCAGAGAAGGAAATAGAAATTATTGTCCAAAAAAACAGTTTGTTCAGAACTTCTTGCAAGACCAAGGATAGGGTATGCTAGGTAATAGTGGATAGTGGAAGCACAGATAATATAGTATCCACAGAAATGGCGGAGAATATGGAATTGGATATGGTTTCACATCCAAGCCCATACAAAGTCTCGTGGTTACAAAAGGGACATCAGGTAACTGTCACTAAACAATGTCTAGTTGAATTTAAGATAGGGGGATATAATGATGAAATCCTGTGTGATGTTATTCCCATGGATGTCTATCATATTTTGTTGGGGAGACCATGGAAATATGACAGAAATGTTGTTCATGATGGCAGAAAGAAAAATACACCTTGGAGAAGAATGGTAGGATGCATATGTTGTTGCCAATTAAAGACAAGGAGGTAAAAGCGAAAGCCAACAATACAATACTTCTCATGAGTGGGAAGGAACTTCTTGATGAAGTCAAGAAAGAAGAAGACATGCAATTTGCGATGGTAAGAAAACCAAGAGTCGTCTTGACCAGTACCAAGATAAATGATCTACCTAAGGAAATTCAGGAACTGCTGGAGGAATTTGTTGACATAGTAGTGGATGAATTACCTTGTTCGTTTCCACCCATCAGGAGCATAATTCATCATATTGATATTATACCTGGAGCAAGTCTACCAAACAAGACGGCGTAGAGATTGACGCTAAAGGAGAATGAAGAAGTCAAAAGACAAGTCTAGGATTTGGTGGACAAAAGATTGGTTAGAGAAAGTTTAATTCCATGCATTGTACCTACAGTGTTAAGTCCGAACAAGGACGATGGTTTGAGAATGTGTACACACTCAAGATCCATAAAAAAAATCACCATCAGGTACAAATTTCATTTACCTAGGATGGATGACTTGATGGATTTCTTGAGTGGAGCAAAGTTTTTTTCCAAAATTGATTTGAAAAGTGGATATCATCATATTAGAATGAGGGAAGGTGATGAATGGAAGACAACATTCAATATGAATGAAGAACTATATGAATGGCTTGTCATGCCGTTTGGTTTGACGAACGCGCCAAGTACTTTTATGAGATTGATGAATGAAGTCTTGAGAGATTTCATTGGGAAGTTTGTAATCGTGTATCTTGATGATATACTAATCTTCAATAAGACTGAAGGAGAACATCTGGAGCATTTAGCTGCAGTGATGAGGAGATTACAGCAAGATAAGTTGTTGATCAATTTGCAGAAGTCATCTTTCATGAAGACAAAACTCATTTATTTGGATTTTGTAATCTCTTCGAACGAATTGAAGATGGATCCTGAGAAGGTAAAAATAATCAAGTATTGGACATCACCAAAGAGTATCTTTGAACTCAGAAGATTCCATGAATTATATAGTTTTTATAGGAAGTTCATAAGAAATTTTAGTGGAATATGTGCAGCTATGATGGACATAGTCAAGAAAAGACACAAATCTTTTTATTGGACAGAGGAGGTAGGAAAAAGTTTTAAGTTGCTGAAGGAGAAGATAACAGGACAACCAGTTCTGGTTCTACCAGATTTCAGCAAGACATTTCAAGTGAGATGTGACACAAGTGGATTTGCGATTGGTGTGGTCTTAAGCCAAGACAACAAGCCGATTGCATACTTCAGTGAGAAACTGAATGAAACCAAGCTAAATATTCCATGTATGACAAGGAATTTTATGCATTCATACAAGCGTTGAAGAAATGGAGGCATTACTTGGTAACACAAGAGTTTGTCTTGTATAGCGATAACCATGCTTTACAATTCATAACTCAATAGGAAAAATTGAACCAGAAGCATGCAAAATGGGTTGAATACATGCAGAATTTTACTTTTTTTATAAAGCATATTTCTGGAACTGCTAACAAGGTCAATGATGCTTTGAGCAGGAAATGTTTGATTCTGTAGGAGTTCAGAGTGAAGACCTTAGGTTTCGATAACCTCAAGGATATGTACAGGGATGATTCAGATTTTAAGAATGCTTATGAAGCATGTGAGAATCTAGTTCTCAGAGACAGGAGCCAATGGATCGAATATTTGATTCAGAATGGACTGTTATTCAAGGGAAATCAATTATGTATTCCGAAGAGTTCTTTGAGAGAGAATCTTCTGAAGGAAAAATAGAGTGGAGGATTGGCTGGACATTTCGTCCATGACAAGACATTCACACAACTGAATGGGTCATACTATTGGCCAGGGATGAGGACAAATGTCAAGAAATTCGTGAATAGGTGAAAAATTTTCCAGCACACGAAGGGAAAGAGACAGAATATAGGGTTGTATCAGCCATTGCCAGTACCAGAGAGGCCGTGGGACACAGTCAGCATAGATTTTGTTTTAGGAATGCCGAGGACACAAAGAGGTTGTGATTCAATATTTGTGGTAATCGATAGATTTTCTAAAATGGCACATTTCATTCCATGTCAGAAGACCAGTGATGCGACACATGTTGCCAATCTATTTTTCAAATAAGTTGTTAGACTTCATGGCTTACCCAAGAGTATTGTATCGGACAGGGATACCAAATTTTTTGGTCATTTCTGGAGAACGTTATGGAAAAAGATGGGGACTAATTTTTTAGCTCAGCATATCATCCTCAAATGAATGGAAAGACTGAGGTAGTAAACCGAAGCTTGGGAGATTTATTAAGGAGTTTGGTGGCTGAACATCACAGTCAGTGGGATTAGATTCTGCCACAAGCGGAATTTGCATATAACGATTAACCAAACCGAAGCACAGGACAAAGCCCATTCCAGATCATGTATGGAATGCAGTTGAGAGGAGTATCCAAGTTGAGAGACTTAGAGTAGAGCAAGTTCAGAAGTGTTAATGCAAAGGATTTTGCAGTGAAAATGCAAGAACTCCACAGCAAGATTAAGGAGCAATTGCAAAATTCCAACTAGGAATATAAGCGCAGAGCATATCAACACATAAGAGAACTTCAATTTGAAGTAGGTGATTTGTTTTTAGAGCATCTCATAAAAGAAAGGTTCCAAAGAGGAACGTACAATAAGCTGAAGATGAAGAAAATTGGGTCGTGTAAGATCATAAGAAAGTTTGAAGCAAACACTTATGAGATTGAATTACCAGATGGGGTAGGAATATCACCCATATTCAACATAGCAGATCTATATCCTTACAAAGTTGATGAAACAGAGAGATCATAGGATCATAAATAATTCCAATGCGTTAAACAGATGCCTATAGCTGAAAGACCATAGACGGAAAATATTATTGATCAGAGAGTCGAAAGAAAGACCCAAAGAAAGACATATTTTGAATATTTAGTCAAGTGGAAAGGACACTCGATTGAAGATGCCAGTTGGGAAAGTGAATAAAATATCCAAAGACATGGACAGACGGTGCAGGAGCTCATGAACAGGGGTTCATGAATTTTTCAGTCAAGAGAGTATGATGCAGGAGCATCGTAAGCACACCAGCAAAGCAAGTGCAAAGACAAAGACAGCTGGATATGCACCAATGCACATTTTGAAAATGTTTTAAATTTAAATGAAGAGACATTAATGTAATAGCTGGGAGACGTATTTACATTTATGTTTTAGATATTGTAAACAAATCTTGAGCATTGCTCACATCTGCCGAATAAAGAGGCATTTATTGTAATTTATGAAAAGTTGTAGCTTTTATTTCAGATTAGATAGCTTATAGTGTAGGAGGGAAAAGAGGATAGAAATACACCCTCGCTTGTATCATTGTATCAGTTGAGTAAGTTGTAGAGCTGTAGAGAGTAAGAACACAGAGGAGAACCCATGTACAAGAACACTTGAGTTAATATATGAAAGCTTTGACTCAAATTTATGGTGTTATTGTGCTTACTGTTTGCATCTGTTGAATGGTATGTATACAATTGCTTATATTCTTTGTTTATGCATTTGTTTCAATGTTGTGTTGTGTGTATGATTTCATGTTAAAGGTATTAATTCTGAGATAAGGGAAGAATGAGTTTCAATTGTTTCTCTTCCTGTGAATTCCTGCAAGGAGTACAGTGAACATCTGCAAGGTGTGCGTTGACGGAGTTCTAAGTTTTATCTCAGGAAACTCAAGAGAGATATCGTTGTTCTCGTACCAGTAGAAGTGTAGGATAACACATAGTCGTGCAAGGTGTGCACAAGTGGGTTAGAGTCTTAGACTTTATCAATCTAGGGGGAGGATTGAAGGACTGTTATTTTCAGGAGTGCACAGAGTTGAAGGGTCAAATAACTAGAGGTTATTTGCAAATGTCGCAAGGTGTGCACGGAGAGATTCCTTAAAGTCCAAGATTTCTGGGAGAATCTAAGCTTAGAAGGGATAGAACCTTTGAAGTGTTCAAAGGGAGACGAAGGTTGAGGTCACCCGTAAGAGGGAAAGTTCAGAAGGGTTGATGCCAGAGTGTTTGGCGAAGGAGTGTTAAAAATGGAAAGGACGGTGGAAATGCTTCTAGGGGAAGTGTCGATCTACTGTGGGCCATTGGATATAGTTAACCAACAAGGGAGATAAGGTCGAGAGTTTTTAGGTGATAGAAGCTCAAGAGGAATAGTGGTCATTGGATTCGGATCAACAGGAACCGTTGATCTCGCGCTTGAATTTCGTGTTTCAAAAATCGGGAAGTGGAGGAGGTTGTGACTCGGAGTTGAGAGTCATGAACTCTCGATTTGCGAAGTATCGATAATATTAGGACACTCAGATCATTGGGATCTCAGATCCGTTGATCTATGGCAGGGGGTTGTCACAGTTTCAGAAGTTCACAAAAGGAGTTACTACATCACAAAACATCGATAAGAGAAATCCTGAGGTACCGAAGTGTTTGGGACCCAGTTCATAGTTGGAGGTCACATCAGGAAAAGTCAAAGGGAGGATTCAGAGACCCATTATCCTTTTTAAGGTTTCGGCGATTGAAGAGACAGGAGGACTCACATATGAGATTGCAAAGTCACGAAACCCGAAGTATCCTTTCAGGTGAAGGCTGTGGTCATATCAGTGATCACGAGGGAGTGATTTGGCACTTGGTTCTTGGTTTTACATGCGTAACTCATAAGGACCTGTGGATACACACTCATGTGTGTGTGGGGGGTTTCCTGTAGGGAAATAAAAGAGTCAATCCAACTCAAGGGGAAGATAAAGAACAATCCTAAGACTGGGAGGTCACGCAGAACCTGCTGAGGCAGTGGGTGTTGCGTCATTAGCTTACTTATGATTTGGCATGATTGATTTCTTCTTGATGTGATAAATGATGTCTATGTAGGAGAAATTCTTGTTAGATTTATGGAAGATAAATCATCTCACTCATTTCATGACCTTGTTTTTCACAACCACAATTTTGGTAAGTTGTAATTCAAACTAGGAAATGTTTAGAAAAGTATGTATTATTGTTTATTTAAATATCTGAATTTTTTAAGAGAATTTACCTATTGGGAGAGAAACATATCATTGGTAGTAGATCGAAAATATTATTCTTTTTATACACCTTTTCACGGATATTAATGCTCAACCTTCTACAAAAAAGAAAAGAGAATACACCATCTCTATGAACTATTCAAATATGGCGGTGAAACATATTGTAGACATATAATGGAAATGGCAACTACATGCATACCCATAAATCACAGATTGAATCTTTAGCTCAAAATTTCAATTCAAAATTGACTTCACACTTTTGAGGATACAATAATGATGATCTTAAACTTTAGGGAATATGAGTAGAGTATGGTTGAGTTTATGTTTTAAATAAAAATATGGGAATATGTTTTCCATTAGAACTCATAACTTAGACTCATTTTTTCCACAAAACCTAGTCTATTGAGACTCAAGAAAACACAACTTGAGATTGGATTTGAATTTGGGAGTAAATATGATGAATATGAAACAAATAAGTGTGGTGTTAGAGGATATTGTTGGAATATTCACCAATATTGAGAGGGGGGGAGAATTAAAATTGAGCACTTTTTACCATTTTTAATAACAACATATGTAAGCATTAACTTATCAACAATTCCGTTCACTTATGATTTCATTTAACATGTCATAAACATATAACCATAAACAATATCATTCAACAATGCATCGGATCATACACAGTGTACAAGAGATTTTTACGTGGAAACTCAAATGGGAAGAAAACATGGAATGCTTTCTTATATATCAAGAGATTCATTCATAGGAAGCAACAACTTCTAAAATTCTCCAGCACTGACCCCCTGTTTAAAGGCTCCAACCTGAAGGAATATACAACTCCCCAAATTCTCCAGCTCCAACTGTAAGGAAGATTCAACCCCCTAGTTTATAGTCTCCAACCTGAAGGAAGATCCAACTCCTTGTATTCTCAAGCACCAACTAGATGGAGGGTTCAACCCCCTGTTTTATAGGCTCCAAACTGAAGGAAGCAGGGATAATTTTAAGGATGGAAATTTATATTAAAATGTAGAAACATGGGCTAATCTTACTAGTTCTTAATATGCAAAATGTAAAATGTTTGGCGATAGTTTTGTAAAAATATTCAAATTTATAAGGATTTAATATAGCTTCAATCAAATATTGGCGATTTTACAGGTAAAATAATTTTATTCTACGAAATTTGGGCGAATCGTTTTTAGAAAAAATGGAAATTAGTGAATCGTTTTTTGGGAAAACCCATGGAAAATTAGACCATTTGCGAAATTTAGCCCCTAAAATCATCTATGGAAGGAAGCTCCAACTCCCTGTATTATTCATCTCCAACCGGAAGGAGGGTAAAACCCCATTTTATTTCCCCTTACTTCCTCTCTGAAATATAAATAGAGACTCAACCTATCACTGAAACTGTCACTGATAATCAACCTATCATTGTCACTGATAATCAACATGTCACTGTCACTGATAATCAACCTGTCACTATCACTAATACTCAACCTATCACTTCCATTTATCATCAACATGTCACTGATAATCAACCTGTCACTGATAATGATACATTATCATCATCACATCATCATAAAAAAAAACATATCCACTCACATAAATCATATGCCAAGATCACCAAAAACATGTTCCTGACATCACCAACATATGCCTCAAACATATGCCATATCATTCACAAAATTCCTCAACCATGTACCAAAATATGTGCCTCATAGATATGCCATATCATTCATAAAATGCCTCAACCATGTACCAAAAGATGTGCCTCAAACATATGCCATATCATTCATGGTATGCCTCAACCATGTAACAAAGGATATGCCTTAATCATATACCATAACCACCAATATATGAACATCAAAACACATAGAAAGCATACATTATATTATGTAACAACCTGATACATCAGATCTCAGATCACCAACATGTGTCTCTAGACATATTCCAAAGAATCAACAAGATATGACTCAAGGAATATACCAAAATATCCAATGCATACTTCAAAACATGTAGAAAAACATACATTTCATCATGAGGAAACCTTAATGCATCAGATCTTTGATCATCATACCTTTCTCAACCTTGGCATCAAGACAAGGGCTCCTTGTAAAAAACGTTTTCAAAGATCCACTACTCATACATTGTCAACTCATGGACATCTGCTCTTTGCTTCATTGTGACCCATGTACATTCTCTCTTTGCTCCACTATGACCCACGTACATCCACACTTTGCTCCATTGTGACTTGTAGATAACCTCATAAATCTGCAACTTTCTCCACTGCAACCCACATATAACCTCATGAAACTAGTACAGTCACCTCTTTCTCTCCTCAACCTCCTTTCTCCTAAGCCATATTTTCTTTGTTGAGATCATCAATCCTCCTAGCACAAGTGCAGACCCACTTATTCGAGCTCCATACCATAAACACACACTTGCTTGGATGACCAAATCAAAGGTTCTTGATGTGTATTTATACTTTTCCAAGTGCCTCCTTTATTTGACTTTAGGGCTGACCTACAATTTCTTGTTGCAAAAACTTGTATTCTTTAATTAATTTTGGGGTCGAGTACTTGTAAATTCTCATCCTTAGATCCAAGGATTCTTGACCATACTTCGAGGCTTCATCTTTAAGAGAGCATAACTTCTCAACTATGAGGAAACATGTGGCATGCCACCTACCATTGGAAATGACATGACAAGGACTATCCATATATGAGGATTTTTCATGTATTTTCAATGTCCTTCATACTCTTTTTCTTCAATCAAATTTTGGCTTCATGACCACACCTCCAAGGATTCTTAACCATTTAACCACTTAACTATACTTTTAGGGTTTCTTGTAGACTTATTCAAAGCATCTTCTCATGAGGGCCATGCTTAAAGCTACGCCATAAGGGGATCACTTTGGAGACTTCTTCAAATAAACCCATTACTTCTAGATGCTTCTAGACTTCTTCTAGTGTTGACATCACCCATTGTTGAAATTATTACTCCAGCACCTAGGTACTTTTTTATCTATTGATTTCCTTACTGCAATCAGATTAACATCTCACAAAAGAATAATACACTAATGAAATATTCAACTCAGTATCATGTAGCGGAAGCATAAACTAGGAAACCAAATCAACCACACATGAACACCAATATTTTTGGGTAGATACCTATGGAAAATCCCTGGAGGGAAAACCAGTGTTGAGAATGATTTTATTATGCTAAAATAAGGGCTCCCATAATAGGGATAATGGCAGACTAAAATAAATACAACTATATACTAACCTGGAAAGGTATGACCTATTGTACAACCAGTTTTGACACACTTTTTGAGGTATCTATGACTTTCCCTTTTGTGGCCCACGGATATCCACCACTAAATCTAGTGTGACCCACAGATGTGTATGAAGAACCTGTATGGAAATATATATACTATATAACACTCTCCTGTGGCTTCCTTTGAGCGAAACCCACATGCGGATGCCTCTGTTCTCTCTTCTCCTTGACCTATATGATATCTAGATGAAGTTGTTTCTTCACCTATCCAAGATCTTGAACTAGAGTCCTTCGTGATCCAATATTTTTTGTGTAGAATCTCTAAACACAACTCCTTTTAAGTGTCTTTCTCCTTCACCCTATCCTTTTTTTTATAATCATGAGTTACAATCTATTTGTAATATCACTTGAGATTTATATTTCATGTGAAGACTGCATGCTAAGATTACATGTTAAGTACTTTTAGTACTTTCCTCAAATAACTCAATTAACTAATTACATAACTAATTAATAAAAGAGATTTACTTTAATAATTCCTTTAACCAAAATAAATTCAAGAGTATAAGGATTTGGACGATTTCCACACGTCTAGACACATAGACCTATGTGTAAATACATGCCCAATGCTACCACTAACATCAACACTCCCTCTTAGTGAGCAACATATTTTGCACCACTCCAAGTCTATCTCTAAATAATATAAACTTCTCTTTCTCCAAGGGCTTGGTCAGAATATCTGCAACCTTCTCATCTGTGGAAATATATTGAAGCTTCACTACTTATTTCTGGATCCTATCCCAAATGAAGTGATATCCAGTCTCAATATGCCTGGACCTGTTATGGAATATTGGATTATCAAAGAGTTTGATACAACTATGATTATCGCAGTATATCACTGTAGGATCCAACTCCTGAACAAATAAACCTGTACGGAATTTGTGAATCCAAATGGGTTCATAGCTAGCCATACTCATTTCCATATAATTTGCCTTTGCTAAAATGAGTGATACATAAGTTTGCTTCCTACTGAACCAAGTAATCATTGTTGATCCCAAGATGAAGAAGCACCCCGAGGTGCTCTTTCTGTCTATTGCACTGCCTTCCCAACCTAAGTATGTAGATGCCTACAACTTTACTCCATCTCCTCCAAGATATATCAATACATACTCCACTATAACTCTCAAGTACTTGATCACATGCTTTGATGCGATCCAATGTACCTTCCTTGGCTCTACCATGAACTGACTCAAGGTGTTCACAACAAAACAAATATATGGTCTGGTGTTGATAAAATACATCAAGGACCCTACTAGCTTCCTGTATATCCTGGGATCCACCAACTCTGAATTTGAAGTGTCAATCTTCTTCATATTGGTAATCATAGGTGTATCCATCGGTTTACAGTCCTCCATCCTAAATCTCCTCAATATCTCTACTGCATAATTCCTTATCCATGGAATATCTCACTCGATACATGCCATACCTATAACCCAAATAAATAATGAATCAAGCCAATGTCCTTCATCTCGAACTCACTAGCCAAATTTGTTTTTCACCCTGCAATAATCTCCTCTTCACTTGTGAGAAATAAATCATCAACGTACATAACCAATATGAGAGGATCCTCTCCAACAAGTATGAAGTACAAGTTAGGATCCACCTCACTCTTGGTAAATCCCATACTCTGCAAGTATCCATCGATCCTAGAATATCATGCCCTGGGTGCTTGTTTGAGTTCGTAAAAGGATTTCTTAAGCCTACACACATGAGAATCCCTCCCATGTACCTCAAATACCTGAGGTTTCTCTATGTATACTTCCTCCTCAATGATCCCGTTAAGGAACATTATTTTCACATCCATTTAATGTATCCTCCACTTCATAACTGAAGCAATAAAAATAACAACTCAAATAGAAGAATACCTGGTGATTAGATAAAATGTCTCCTCGTAGTCCACTACATATTGCTGGGAGAACCCTCTCACCACAAACCTCTCCTTGAACTTCTATATGATACCATCTGAAACATGCTTGATCTTGTAGAGCCACCTAGAATTCACAACTGACTTCACCTCCAGTCTTGAAACTATGTCCCAAACATTATTCCTCATAATAGAGGTGTACTCCTCTACTATGACATCCCTCGATACCTGTTGATCTGCTACTTCCTCAAAACTAGAAGGATCAACATCAATAATTCCACTCATAAGCGCCATATAGTTCATAAAATTCTGCATAGGCATGTGCTCTCTGACCACACTCCTAGTAGCCTCACCAACATCCCTCAATGTTTGTATTATCCACCTAGGTTTCCTTATAGGTATGGAAGGGGATAACTCTTCCTCTCCACCTGAATTCTAAACTATTGATTGTTGCTCATCCTTCAGAGCCTACTACTATTTGTCCTTTGTCACTATTGATGACTCCTGAGTACTCCTAGATGCTAAGTTCTCCTCTAAATTCAAATCTTTGTTCACAAATGTTTTCCTATACTTGGGAATGAATATCATGTAATCCTTTGAGGTCTCATTGTACCCCACAAATATACCCTTCTGTCCTGAAGATTTCAGCTTCATCCTCTTCTCCACTAGAACATGGATGTAAATTGGACAACCAAATATCCTCAAATTCCTTATCTCTGGCTTCACCCCTGAGAATTCCTCCTATGGAGTCTTGTCCCACAATATCTTGTGAGGACTCATGTTTTTCACATACACCTCCATATTATGTGCCTTTTCCCACAAAAACATGGGAAAATCCTAATCATGTATCATAGCCTTGGAAAAACCCATGATGGACCAATTCTTTCTCTCTGCAACCCCATTCTGCTAAGGGTTGTATGAGACTCTGAGCTCCCTCTTTTTCTCTGCCTCCTTGAATAAATCCTTGAATTCATTGGAGGTGTACTCTCCCTCATTATCTGACCTCAAGCCCTTAATATTCATCCATGTCTGGTTCTCTACCTAAGCCCTGAACTCTCTGAACCAACTGAAGACCTCATCCTTGGTCTTCATAAAGAAGATCTAGTTTTTCCTAAAACAATTATCAATAAACGTCACATAGTATGATGATCCTTATAATGATGCTACTAAAATCGACCCACTCACATCTGGATGGATAAGATCCAAGATCCCCTTGGACCTACTCTTTGTTCTTGGAAAAGTATCCTTGGAAATATTTCCAAGTCCACACCCTCTACACACTCCTTGTTTCTCAATATTGAACTCTAGATGACCTGGAACAATATCCCTCATAGTCAAAAAATGCCATGTAGTGTAGGTGTCCCAACATCTTGTACCATAACTCACATATTTTTTCAATGTTGTGTACCAAATCCTGAAAAGACTTACCCTGCAACCTGTATAAGGTGCCCTCTCTAACCCCAAGGACCACTACACTATCTGGGATAACTTTCAGTGGATGTATGAGTAACTTCACTTCTAAAAAGTGACGGAAAAACCTCTATCCTCCATAGTTGATACTGAAAGTAAATTTTTCTTCGAACCTGGTACGTAAAGCACATCATGGGAATCTAAAAACCTCCTGACTCAAGCTAGAACATAAATGTTTCCTCTCCCTTCATTGTATACCTAGAATTGTCACCAAGCTCCACGTGAAACTTTGAGTCCTTATCCTTCAGACTGCTAAATATCTATTGTGCCTTTGTCATATGATAATATGCACCACTATCCAAGAACCAAGCACTCCTTGCTCTTGTGCTAGTAGAAAGGAAATAAATAATTGAGTAATCCTTCTCAAACTTTGTTGCAAACTCATTAAGTTATGTCTCTGCTGATGCTGCTATCTGTGTCTTTCCATTACCCTTCTTCTTCTTCTCCAGAAACTAATTGCATAATGCCAATTATTATAACACGAGAAGCACTTGATTTTACTCAAGTCCTTTGTCTTCCCTGGTTGTGATGATCCTCCATAACTATTACCCTTCTTACTATAAATATTTCATTTTCCCTTCCTTGTCTTACTAAAAAGGGACAATTTCTCTTCACTACCTCCTTGCTTGTTGCCTTTAGAATCTTCTCGAGTCTCTTCCTGGATACATTCATCCCATAGTCTCTGCCAATATAGGAGATTCTCCCAAGAACAAAATCCTTTGATAAATGGTTCCCATGACTTGGGAATACCATTCAATGCCATGTTCACGAGCTATGCATCCTCTGTTTTCTCCCTTATGGATTCAAGTTGATCACACACCTATGTGATCCTCATGAGATAGATGGTAACATTATATGATCTAGACATCTGAACTGATCTGATTTTATTCCTTAAGATCATCTTCCTATTCATGTTCTTTCTTTGGAATAAACTTACCAAGGAATCAAACATATCTTTGGCCATCATCTTCTTGTTTAGGTGAGGAATCAAATGATCCTTTACCAACTCCAATAGGACCCTCTCTACTATGATCTCCTTCTTGTTGTGATCATCTAAAATTGTCGGATCTGTTGGTGGAGTAATTGTTTATCCACTAACTCTCAAAGGTCATACTCATTCAATTCCAAAGTAACTCTTTATTTCCAATATAGGAAGTTAGATGCTCCATCCAATCTATCTCAAACTCTCATTGGTGTTGTTTTCATCCCTAAGACCCGATGAACTAATGAACTTCCATGGAAATAACCTGTTGCTGAAAAACTACCCTTTTACTGATTTAGCTTCCCTTTAGAGCATGTGCTATGATACCATGTTGAAATTATTACTCGAACACCTAGGTACATTTTTATCTAGTGATTTCCTTACTGCAATCATATTATCAACTCATAAAACAATAATACACTATGGAAATATTCAACTCAATATCATGTAGTGGAAGCATAAACTAGGAAACCAAATAAAGCACACATAAACACCGATATGTTTGGGTAGATACCCTTGGAAAAACCCAAGAGGGAAAAACAGTGTTGAGAATGATTTTATTATGCTAAAATCAAGGCTTTCATAACAAGGATAATGGCCCATTGAGAGAAATAAAACTGTATACTAACCTCGAAAGGTTTGACCTACTATATGACCAGTTTTGGCATGCTTTTCTAGGTATCTGTGACTTGTCCTTCTATGACCCACGAATATCTGTGACTGGGACAATGACCCGTGGATGTGTACAGAAAACATGTATGGAAATCTCTGTACGATTCAACAATCTTGTGTGGCTTCCTTCGACTGAAACCCACCTGCGTATGCCTCTATTCTCTCATCTTCTTGACCTGTATGATCTCTAGATAAAAGTCCTTCTTCACCTATCCAAGATCTTGAATCATAGTCCTTCGTGATCCCATATGCTATGTGTCGACTCTCTCAACACAAATCCTTTCAAGTGTCTTTCTCCTTCACCCTAGCCGTGCTTTTATAATCACGAGTTGCAATCTATTTATAATCTCACTTGAGATTTAGATTTGCATGTGAAGACTACATGCTAAGATTACATGTTAAGTACCTTTAGTACTTTCTTCAAATAACTCAATTAACTAATTACATAACTAATTAATGAAATCAATTTACTTGAATAAATCCTTTAACTAAAGTAAATTCAACAATAGAATTCTTTAGACAATTTCCACACGTCTAGACACATAGACCTGTGCGGAAATACCTACCTGATGCTACCACTAACATCAACACCCGTTACTTCTAGGGGATTCTGGGGCTTCTGGACTTATTCTAGGGTTGACATCAATAACAACCAACTTTTCAACAAATATTTTATTTCAATGAGAATCAATGAAACCTACGATATTTTAGCCAACTATTAAATCTTGATTTGAAAAAGAATGCTTTCGAAATTTTGAACAGAAATGAGTCTTTTCCCTAAGTTTTGTATTAACATTTGATTTCATTTTGGTGCATGTTTTCCAGAAAAATAGTGTACATTACTTTCTTTTGTTTTTGGAATAATGGTTTTTTTTACAATGTTCATGAATGGCTTGTAATTAAAAATTGTTTTCTTTCATGAAATCATCTACGACTTTCAATAACACTATGAACTACAATATGATTTTCTCATCTAGTTTAACTTAAAAATTTTGAATTATTTTGAATTTTAGAAGAGTGATTGCATGTGCTTTGATCATGTTACATCTAATAATTATAGAGTGTTTTAACTTATGGCACACTCATTAAGTCATGAAAGCTCATTATGCATTGCTTCGCGATAACAAGGGAGGGTTAGACTATGAATAAAACCTACAAAGATCATCTAAAAATGCTCATATCAATGGTAGAACTTATAAATATTTAGGTGACTAAGTTCATTTATGACATTAAGACTCAAGATGATAGTATATAAACTAGTTGAATAAAAGGGTTCCATTCACTCACACTAATATCAGTTGATCCTATGGAAGAACACAAGCCAAATGCACAAAGATAAAAAAAATAATTAAAGGGATATATTTATAGCCCATGCATGACCAATAAATTCTTATAAATAGGAATCATCACCACCATATTGAAAGAGTTGATGCTTCCTTCATCCCTGAATTTCTAAAGCAAACTTTTAAAAATAAAAGGATGGGAAAGAAAGTTCATATTTTTGGGGGAAATGCATATGTCTCCACGTACACTATGGAAACTTGTTGGCAGTGGAGAAAGGTTTGTGATTCTAGAGTGACTCCACTGGGGCTATGGATTCTCCTGGGTAGTGGAAAAACAATGTGATAATTCAAGAAAATTTCTTGGAAGAATCTTAAAATCCATGATCCAAACTAGCTCTGTGATCATGGTTCCAACCTGAAACTTGGATCATGCTTTAAAGTATTAATCCATCAATTTAGCTCGTGATTTTTTGTAGTTTGGGAATATAGGTGCTATAGGTTTTTATTACTAAACAAAGTCTCCATGTGACCCACTATGGGAAGTAAGGACTCTATCACAATATGGCCAAGTCTCCTTTTTGGTTACCTTAGAAATTTAATAGTGATTTCTAAATATTCATAACTTCACCCAATGAGTTTCCATTTCCTAACACC
Source organism: Picea mariana (assembly GCA_032191745.1). Taxonomy (NCBI): domain Eukaryota; kingdom Viridiplantae; phylum Streptophyta; class Pinopsida; order Pinales; family Pinaceae; genus Picea; species Picea mariana. Next base: position 2,892 of record JASDQU010098621.1, on the reverse strand, counting down.
TATCACACCCTAAATGTTTTATGAATTTTTCAATATCACTTTCTTTTTATTATTTTTTATTTCCAACTTTTCTTTTTTGAAACTTTTCCCTTTTCAACTTTGAAGAAAATTCTATTCTAAAAAAAATCTTTGATTTCTGAGTTTTAATTCTCTAAAAAACTTCAAAACATTTATTAAAAATAACCTTCAAATCATGCATCAAATAAATTGTTCACTTTTATCAAAGTTAAAACTTCACTTTCCCTACTGTCGAAAGTCACAAGTCTTCCCTGATGAATTTTGGTCATCATAGGGATGCATGACTTTGATTTATTTGAAATTGGAAATCATCCTCCAAAAATGTTCAGAGTTAAAATCAAGAATGAAATGAAAGATATGAATATGAATGGAAACACACACACACACACAAATATTGTAGAGAGCATAGTAATATAGTGAAACATGAGTTATATAAATGAATGTAATATGAAAATACTGTAAAATGAAAAGAAATACACACTAGCCATATTGGTGGTAGATTGTATCCAAAGAGAGAAGTGTCAACTATGCTCAATCGCAAGAAGACATTACACGAGGGAAAAAATGTCATTCTAACATAAATTACTAAATCTAAATGGGAAAATCCCTAAATATCCAAAATCCTAACCTAGGGAGACAAAGCTCTAAAAGGATTGTGGGCACCGAGGTGGCTAGTTGAAATGTCAACTTCCCTCGGGTGCAACTTGGCATATAATGTCCATTTGGGGACTACAGTAGCTCATTGGAAATATATAACTAATAAGTACAATTTTTGGTAAGCCTAGGTAAGACATGCCTACCTTCGACCCATGAATGGAAAAAAAACATCATTTAAGGCCTCAAAATGAACCTAAAAGTTTGGGACTTGAAAATTTGTAGATGAAAAAACTGCCAAGATGGAGAACTGTGTTGAGTCAGTGGAATAATTGGGTGGCCACCGATGTCCACCTGTATCATTCCTCCCCCATTAGGAAGAAATTGTCCCCATTGCATCAAGTTCCCTAATTAGATGGGGAAAAATCAGTTGAATTTGACTCCTAGTGAGCCACTTTCCTTGGTGAAGAATCTACCCTACTTTGACAACTCAATAGATTTGTATGTTTTGTTGGCAGTTGCCCTTCATCTTGGTGTCCATGATATGATCCATTGCATCCTTCTCAACATAGTCAGGATTGAGTTATGTAGGGTACAAATGGTCATCCACCTTCTAGGTGTCCAATAGAGGTGGAAAATATGGTCGAAGAAGCTCCACATTAAATACTAGGTGCAATCCAAGGAAAGTGGGAATACTCAATTCAAAATCATTCTCATCAAAAATATTTTAATGGTGCAAGGCCCATATCATATTGTTCTAAGATTATTGTGGGGGCATGTGAGACACTCTTTCTACAAAGGCAACCACACCTTATCACCAACTTGAAAGCTACATGGAACCTGATGTTGGTCATGTCACTACTTGTATTTGGCATTGTCTTTTTGTAGGATATCATGTACCTATTGTGGAATGTGTTGGATTTGTTCAAAACATTGATTGTTCAGTCTACCTCGATAAAATCATAGGAGGACTCTTCTAGTGAATATGTAGTGAGTAGAGCTACATCAATGGGGGGCAATGGTTGGAACCCCAAGAACAATTAAAAGGGGTTGTGGCCAATAGAGATGTGGAGGGATTTGATGTAGCTATGTTGAACATATGTAAGGCTCTCATCTCATGTACTTAGATTCTTGGAGTCTTACATGTGAAGGATATGCACAATCATTCTATTGACCACTTCTATTTGTCCATTTGTTTGGGGTTGGAATGAACTAAATTGTAAGAGACAGAAATACTAAAACTTGCTTAGCAATAAAGTGGTGGAGATGATCCATGGAATGATATCTTGAGGGTAGATTCTGTATCAAGGTAGATGCATCATCAAGACCAAAATTATATCGTATTATATTGGGGATACAACACCAATATCCTACTTATGTAGTAGAGGGAATGGCTATTAGTATGAATAAAATGATTTTGTAGCCAAAGGGGACTATGTTTTACAAACTAAAGAGATATACAACAAGATATATTGAATTTGTATAACAAAGTTCCCAAAAAATAAATAAGTTAAGGGATAATATGTTTTGTCTTCTATATCTTCTACATGCATAATATATTTGTTGATTAAGGTTGGTTTTCATTCATGTCAATCCTTGAAGAAAGTCCGGTAGCGAATTCCGATAGCACAAAGGTTTGGGTAATGGACCCAAGGTTGTCTCATGTATAATGGTATGAGTTTTAATATATTTTAAGGTAATACTATTCTATATGGATATTACATGTCATTCCATTTCCGGTGGTATGTGGAACATCACATAAATCCTCACGGTTAGAGAGTTATGGCCATGAGAAGTTGGAGAACCCAGGTTTGGGTAATGAACCCAAGTTTGTTTGATGGATAATGGTATGCCTTTTGATATATTTTCACGTAACACTANAGTTATTGTCATGTCATTTCCGGTGGTATGTGGCACGTCACATAATTCCTCACGGTTAGAGAGTTATGGCCATGAGAAGTTGGAGACCCCAGGTTTGGGTAATGAACCCAAGTTTGTTTGATGGGTAACGATATGCATTATGATATATTTTCAGACAATACTATTCTATATGGACAGTACATGTCATGCCATTTCTGGTGGTATGTGTAACGTCACATAAATCTTCACGGTTTGAGAGTTATGGCCTTACGAAGTTGGAGGACCCTCATATGCCATCTAGAAGCCCCAAAAGGTCAAAGTAGTCAAAGTGGTTTAAGAGATTTTAAAAGGTAAATAATAAAGTGAAGTGATGAGTGTATTATAATTCAAAGTGAATACAAAATAAATTATTTCAATAAT
>JASDQU010098620.1:10319-21405 GCA_032191745.1 Picea mariana | reverse complement strand
GGATGGTGTTGTTGATGAAGTGTGTTCCTTGATCGCTCATCAAAATTCTTGGGCACCCAAATCTAGTAATTACCTATTCGAAAAGAAAGTGGGCAGTTGTTTCGGTGCTGCAATCTTTTACTAGTGTAGCGTCCACCCATCTTGTTAAATATTCGGTCGTGGTGATAATATATATCTCCCCTGTTCTCTTGGCAGGTGGGTTAATGGGTCCCACAAAGTCTATTGCCCATTTTTCGAATGCCTGAAGTGTCACTTGTGGTCGTAGTGGCATCCCGTCCCTTCTGTTGGGTTTGTCGACCCGTTGACAGACATCACATTGCTGACAATACTATTTCGAGTCTCTATGTATCATTGGCCACCATAATCCTATGCATAGTACCTTCTGCGTGGTAGTTTTTCTTGCGTAGTACCCTCCTGCTATTCCTTCGTGGGATTCCGATAAAATTCTTGGGCATTCGTGGTCTAGTACGTATATTCGTAAGATGTTATCTGTGCCCATTTTGTATAGATACCCTGCGATCAGCTGATAGTCGGTTGCGCGGACTACTAGGTTCTTCTTCTGTGCATTGGTATATCCTTGCGGCGCAGTACCTGTGCTCAAGTACTGGATGACCTCTACGAAGTAATCATCAGCAATCTGTACTAAGAAGATTTGTGCATCTGAAAAGTTGTCTTCCAAATATGTTGGTTCCTCTCCATTTGTGACCCTCGATAGGTGGTCAGGCCTTGCATTCAGTTTCCCTGGTTTAACTATTACCTCGAAGTCAAATTCTTGAAATAATAGTAACCATCGACAAATTCTCACCCCCAACACTGGCTTGTTAGCTAGGTATTTTAGGGTTGAATGATCTGTGAACATATTAAAGTGTTTTCCCAATAGGTATTGTATGTATTTCTGTAGTGCGTAAACCATAGTTAAGCCTTATATTTTCGTCGTGTTATAATTTTGTTCTGAGTCTGATAATTTCCTTCTTGTGAACGCTATCGAGTGATCCAAGTCTCCTGCACCTGGTTGCGCTAAGATAGCTCCAAGTGCTATTGTTGATGCATCTACATGTACATGGAATGTCTTTTACCAGTCTAGAAATACCAATATTGGTGCAGTGACCATGTTTTCCTTCAGGGTATCCAGACTGTGTTGGCACTCGTCGTTCCATTGATACTTGGTATCCTTTCTTAATAGTTTTTCCATAGGCGTTGTAATCTGCGCGTAGCCTTTGATGAATTTCCTATAATATCTCATATGTCCTAATGTTTCTCTTATTTGGCGGACTGTTTTTGGTGTTGGTAGGTTAACAATGACTACGATTTTGGCCAGATCCACTAGTAAACCCTGTTTACATACTATGTGTCCCAGTAGTATCCCAAATGGTGTTCCAAATATGCATTTATTGATATTCAGTGATATCTGGCACTGTCTGCATCATTCTAACATTAGGCGTAAAACTTCCACATGGTTTTTTAACAGGTTGTAAACCATCCAATCATCCAGGTATACTTCAAGAAATTGGTGGATGAATTCCTTAAATGATGCGATGACCACTCTGGAGAATATCGCAGGTGCATTCTTCAATCCGAACGGCATGACTGTGTACTAATACGATCCCCATTCTGTCACAAATGTGATCTTGTGTCTATCCTCTTGTGTTATCTTAATCTGATGATATCTCGAGAATCCATCGGTGAATGAATAGGCTTCATGTCCTCCTACGTTCTCGAGTACTTCATGGTGAATGAATAGGTTTCATGTCCTCCTACGTTCTCGAGTACTTCATCCGTGAATGGTGTGGCGAATGGGTCATGTAAGCATGCATTTTTCAAATTCCTCAAGTCGATGCATATCCTGATCCCTCTTCCTTGTTTCTTGTCCTGTACTACCATCGGGCTTATCCATTCTGATTCTTTGACTAGTTCGATGATGTCAACCTCAAGCATCATGTCGATCTCATCTTTAACTTTCTGTTTGTAGATGGGGTTCAGTCTATATGGTTGATGTTTAATGGGTCTTTCCTCAGGTTTGAGTGGTATCTCCATTTCTCCTACTTCTCTAGCTATTCCTTTCATCTTTGTAAAGGTCGTGGGAAAAAGGTCGTTGTATTCGTGCAAAAATTATGTGATTCTTTCTAGCGTATGTTTGTCCCAATAATCTCCAATGCTGTCCATTTTGGGATACTTGACGGTACCTATGTTAACCTTCTTGATCTTGATTGGCACAGAGATGACCTCTAATTCTAAGGGTGGTCCTTCCACATTCCTCTCATCTTTGACTTCTTTGATCTGAATATCGCACAGATCATCTTCATCCAATGCTTCTTCCTGTACATGGTAGCATGACAGTAGTTCCTTGACTGTCTGCTTATTCCGTTTTTGTACCTCTATGATAACTTCCACTTCTGGTTCCGTAATGAATATGACATCTCTGATCCATTTCAGGGCCATGTCTATGTTGAGGTTCTCATGCTCGAATGAAAAAGTGACTGTAAAGTTCTGTTGGACTGGCACCCATGTCTTGGTTCCTTCTCGCAATTCTTGGTCTATATACCAATTCGCTAGTATGCCTTCTAAAGTATGAATGAAGTGGTGAGGCCATTCTTCTGGTGGTGTCATTTTCAATAGTGTTTTACATGCCTCCAAGTGTTTTGCTGGTATTCCTAGTCCATCATATTTTTGTTTGTTGTTCCATATATGTTCTGCATCAAACCTTATGCGCAGTAATTGTTTGCATTGGTACCAATCTGTGATAGTCTCTTTGTACGCACCCCACCATCTTGCAGGTGTAGCCTTTAGTGCTAAGTTGAGTTCTAATAGTCTCTGGTTCTCTAATACTTTGTCTTCGTATTGTGTTAAGAAAGTTTCCAAATTATTTAGCCCGTGAAAACTAGGTGGTTCTCTGATTTCTATGCCAAGCCATCTTACTGCACGGTCTATTCTTACATACCTTCTTATGGATACTTCATGTAGTCTTTGCTGCCATTTTTCTAACCCAGTGTCTAAGTTCGTTGTGCATGAAGTAATTCTCCGCCAACTGAGTATCCCATCTACAGTTGGGTTTATATAGTCCAAATCGCACGCAGTTTTTTTGTACAATTGGTCGATTTCGTCTATATCCAAACAAGTGGGTTCAACGAACATCTCACCTTCTGATGGGTCGAGTGGAGCTATAACCCTGTAGTCTCCTGACTCAAATGTCATTTTTCTGGTCTTCAAGTTAATTATGGTTTGTTTGTCGAACGCCCAATCCAATCCAAGTAGCATTGGGTAAGGTGTTGTACTGTCTACTATTTCGATGACTTCAAAGTATGCCTTAGTGCGCACACCATCTAGATCTATGGTTACTCTTTTCAGTCTACCTATTGGTAGGACTCGATGTTGATTCACTAGATTTAATTGAACAGTTGAGTATCCTAGTGTAGGTTCTCCCATGCATTGCCATGTGGTTTTTGGTAGTACGTTCACCTCGGATCCTAGATCTAGTATAATATCTCCCATGTTGAAATCCCCAATGTTAGCATTGATCCTAAATTCTCTACTTGTTCTTCTTCTTGTGTGTAGGTGGTTGACAGTTTTCAGTTCTGGCTCATGTTCCATCTCTTCGCTACATTTCTCTAGGATGTTTTTCAATACTTTGATGGATGAGGGATCAGCTAACATTTTGATGCATGATTGCAAAAAGACTTTGAGATTTCTTACTTTTTCCTCAGGTTGTATTCTGTTGGTATGGTCCAGTGATGGTGGCATGTCATATTCTAGAGCTTCCTTGTTTTGTTGTGCAATCAGCACTATGTCCTCCTTCTGGAATTCTTGTCGGGCTTCTATAAAGATCTCCTTTTCCTTTTGTGCATCGAACTGCTTCTTGGGGTTAGGGTTCTTCCTTACCCATTGGTTCTGCGTTGGGTCCTGTCTAACTGCGTCTTTTCCTGTTTTCATTCCTCCTCGAGTGACTATCTTGATGTTCCATCCATCATCCCTTGCTTTGGCTGAAATCCACTAAACATTCTGGTTATTTTGGTTCCTTTTTTCCTGGATCTTTATGAGTAGGGTCGGACATTCCTCAGTATTGTGGTTCAACAATACATAGAGGTCACTGGTGGTAGTGGGCATTCACGTGCATAATGTCCTGGTTGCTAGCAATTGTGACATGTGACTGGTCCTCTCCCATGTCTGAAACCTCCTATGGCTCGTCCTGCTCCTCTATAGGCTGCGTGATCACCTCGTGGCGCGTTATATTGTGGTCCCTGATTATACTGTGTGGTATTGTACTGGGGTTGTGCTGGGTTGTACTGTGGTTGCGTGTTATTATAGGGTTGTTGTGTAGTAATATACTACTGATGCACAATGTTGTATGGTGTTGGGGCTTGAGTGAACTATGGTGTTGCATGCCCAGGCATCATTTCTACATATACCCTGTAGGCGTCTGAGGTTCTTTCCCGCATCAGCTCCATAGTTCTGCAATCTTTGTCATCGTGGTTGATTGACTTGCAAAAAGTGCAATATGAGTTCATTGGGACTATTTGGTATTTTTTCATCATCATGCAATGGTAAGGGTCGTGACCTAGTTTCTTGCAGATTTCACACCATAATCCCCCCTATTGTAGTGGGTTTGGCATCCCTATCGCTATATACTGTGCAAGCATCGGACATTCATTTTTTTTGTGTCCTTCTATCCTACATGTGGTACACCAAACGGCTTCTCATTTGTCCTTGTTTTTATTCTAGTTCAGCTGAAATGTTAAGTTCTTTAGATCCTCTTTCAGTTCTTCAAAATTCGGGTCCATCTGTTGATACTGATTCTCTTCCAATTGCAAGGCTACCTATAAATCCTCTGCTTGTGTCTGAAACTTATGTTGTCGTAGTGGGTATTTTAAGTGTGGGAGTAGTGAGTTGATAAATAGGTTCCTATGTTGCATCTCGTTCATGAGGTATTTTAACTTCCCTTTTAGTCTCTTGAACCTTTGATCAATCTCCCATATCGATTCTCCTGGTTTCTGTCTTATTTCAATCATCTCGTTCATATGTTGATCCTCTGAGCTCAGCTTCTGGAACTCATTGATTAATAGTTTCTTAATGTTGTCCCTGGAGCATTGTTTGTGTCTAAACTCATGTACCAGTCTAGTGCACGGTATCTTAGTGTGATCGCTAGTTGCATGAGTTTGGTGTTCTCATCAGTGATCTGCTTTGATTCCCATATCTTGGCGCAAATGAATAGATGCTTCTCAGGATCTTCTGCTGCTCCTACTCGAAACTCTGGTAATCTGATAGTAGGGTCGTGTCCTGCCATTCTGAGTACTACACTACTGCCTCCTCCGCACGGTGTGGATACTTGACTAATATTACCTAAATTGGCTCATCCAGTTGTCGCTCCTTGTTTATATGTACTGCCTGCTATTGGACTTCTTCTGAACTTTGGTTGCCTAAATAGTGGTGTTCTCTGTGGTGTATTGGTCATGCATGGGTTTATGGGTTCCACACTGACATTGACTTGAAAGGGGTGGTTGTCTTCTTCTCCCATTCTTGGGCCTCTGGTTTTCCTCTCGTAGGTGGCACGCGGGATTTTCTCAATCTGCTCCACAGCCTGGAGATCCTCTACCTCCTCCTCGTCGCTTTCCAAGCCCTCCCTTTTGGCTATGACTCTCTTCTTTGTGTTTATCTTATATTGGTAGGGTGCTCTGCTATGCGTCGGTCCTGATGATGCCAAGATCCACTTTAGTTGGTCATCATCCATCGAGATCAGGTCCAAGGGTTACTCTTCCTTATTCTCTTTATCCTGCTATCCTTCCATTCCTCCTTTCTCTGTCAGTGCTTCCCCCCTTCCCCCATGCACGCATGGAAGTATAACTGTCTGATTCCATTGTCATTACACCTTTGTTATAAAGCAATATCTTGATAGGCGTATATAGGGATCGAGTATACCTTCCTTTGGGTCCTCGTAGAAATTCTTGCTCAGCTGCGTTGTATGACTTTGTTGTATCTACCGCAAACTCTGTGATGAATCCTGCCACAATACTGTCAAGGAAAAGGTCTACTGCGCTGGTGAATTTATTGTTCACCTATTGCAACTGATAAATCTGTACTAGAGTCCAATCTAGTTGTCGAATCCGGTTCCTCGGGTGATTATCCGTTAATCTTAAGATCCACTCCTGTAGTAGATGCAGAAAATCACAGAAAAAGATTTCGTGTAAATCTGTAAATACATATTTATCTAGGTATCTGTGTGGTGTGATTCTAGGGTTTCTATTGTCTTTGTGTGAAAATTCTAGCTCTTTAGTGCTCAACCAACCCTCGATTTCTTCTCTCATGGGGTTCCAAGGTCTCCACATTCCCTTCTAAAGGCTCATTGCTTCTTCGATGGTTCTTGTCCACTCTATCTCATCTACTCAGTCCTATCTTGTTCCTCTTGTCCCGGCAATGGAACCATTTGTTGGTTTCTTTTGTTTGAGTTATTGACCCAGGGTTCATGCCATTTGGGATTCCAACAAAGCCTCTAACTATCGGCCCTCCTGGTAAACCAGAAGGCAACACAACGCCTGAAAGGTACTGCGCAGTCTCACCCAAGAAAGATATAGATGGTTGACTGTAAGACTCAAGTGTTTACAGTCTAGGACAGAGTAGGGGATAAAGGGTTTCTTGATTATGGTCCTGTTCTGTGAACCGTTACTATAATCTACTTGTTCCTATGAATCGTATGCATATAACTCAAAATATAAACGGATTCTAATAATGAATTTGGTTATTCATCAATTATAATCATCTATTGTTGAAAGCAGTTAAAGATATGCAGACATTCAACACATTACACAGAGATTACCATGGTTCACCCCTCTTGGGCTATGTCCACAAAGATCTGGCTCTTGGCTCTTTTATTGTGGTGGTTCTTGATTTCCTTGCGCCACGCGCTTACAGAGGTCTGCAAAAGTGGGTAAGATCTATGTGAGGCAAACTAGATCCCACCAGGCTCTATAGTCATCTAATCCTCATATCTACCTTCCCTCCTATCTATTCTTGCTCAACAACTTACAAAACTCAGTTCATACAACTCAAAATCCTTCCCGCATTGTCGACAACAATACTCGAAACAATCACACAATGAAAATTGTAATCATCATAAAAACTAGCATAAAATCAACAATAATAACAACAACAACAATAACCACTTCCTATATGATACTTTCGTATCTATATCTATACATTTTGTTCTTTTTAGCCACTTACAGAATATTACCAAAACCCTAACCCTTCTTACTCTAGGTTTTTCTCCTCGTGTTGTTCTTCCTCCAGCTGTCGCTTTCCTCTATGCACGCTTTCTTGCATTCACTTGTGTTGATCTTTTTCCAGTTGTCACTTCAGTTTCCTCCACGCTCTCTTTCCCATTATCGTCCTTCTTTCCACTTCGGCCTGGTGCCAACACCAGCAATTTTTTATGATAGCCTTATAGATATAGAAAAAAAATTCTACATCAGCAATTTTTGGCCACTAAAATCAACAAGTAAGACACCCAAACAATAACCTTTCAATAGTAGATCAATTATGACTGCTTGCAAGTAAATTTCAGTCGTAGAAAAGTTGTAAAAGAGTGAGTGAGATTGAGTTTGTTTCAGCCCTAATGGTTGTAGGTTAATCATTATTACAATAGGGCCTCCAATTCAATAATATTAGTGTCTTATCTATTGGGTAATTATCTATTGGGTAATGGAGTCTCTTGTCATAGAGCTAGGGTTTATTACTCTTCTAGGGGTGTAATCTTTTTTACTCTCTAGAGAAAACAAACCTTAGTAATGATAAATTTCAAGGGGGTAAGCCTTTTTACTCCTTGTAGAAACCCTTTAAAATCCTTTTCAATGACAATAAAAGATATATCCTTGATGGAGAGTGTATGCACTTATACACCTCCAAGTTTTCGACAAAATAACCTTGAAATCAAGAAGAAACACATACAATTGCAGAAATTCCTTACCTAATCCAAGAGATAGCATGAGAAACCCTTACTTATCAAGATATTCCAATCAATTTCCAAGAAAAAGAATCCAAGTGAGGTCACTACCCTTCCTTCAACCAATATACAAGTAAATCATCCATTTGCACAAGAAACAAGAGAGTGAATTCCCCAATTAGGGTGAAAATTTCAGCCAAGAGTTATGTAATTCTCAAGTGAGTTATGTCTAAAATGAAAATGAGATGGCCTCTATTTATATGAGGCCATATAAATCAATTTTTTCCAAATAAAATTTCAACAACAAATTAAAAGGAGGTTGACCCCCTTTATTTACCTTTACAATTTACAAAAATGAAATTTACATAAAGTAAAACCCTCAAAGTGTGACGTCATGTCCTAGAAGGGTGACATTGAGCCCCTAGATGCAAGTCGTTGGGCCTCCAAAGTCGATGTGTCAATATCTCATGTGATAGAGATTCATGTCATGCCTCTTCTTCCTTCAAAACACATCACCACATGCCAGGTGCCATCAATCCCACCAAAAACCCTAGCCTCCACATGACATCAATGCTTAGAAGGTGACATCTTAGGCCTCCAAAGGCCATCGTCCAAGTACAAAGGAATACGATTTCATCCTCTAGTATTTTCAAGGTGCCTCCAAAGGAAATTTTCATCACCTCATGTGCACAAGAGCTTTGAGGTCATTTCCCCATCCCGTGGGGTATGGTGTCCATCCTTGGGGTCTTCAACCCCCCATGAAGGTCAAAATGGCACAAATCCTCCATGGAATGACTCTTCACCTGGAAAGGTCTTGCAAAGACAAACAAGTACACCTTCCAAGAGTCCACAAGTCACGTGTATCATGATAAGTAAGTCATATTTAATAAAATAACCACCCGCACATGTGCATTAAATCCCGCCTTTTCAAACTAAACAAATGCTTAAAAACCTTATAAAATTTGCCAAATTTAAGTATGGGACGGTTGTCATGGTGCTCTACTGCATAGATAAATCCCCAAGTCAAGGAGTGTTTCCCAAGAAGAACCTCTCTAAGTCATTCAAATGAGTATGAGGTGGATGGGGGTATAAATTTTGGGCATGGGGTTCTTGATATATTAAGGGTTCATATTGTCTCATTTATGGGTGCCTTGTAGAGGGTGTGTTGCATCCCTCATTTGTAATGCAACCTTTTTCCAAGCCCTTTATTGTTGTTAATTTATTATGGTCCAAAACATTAAGTGCTATGTGCAATGGAAAGTAAGGAGCACGGAAATTTGACTTGAAGTTAGGAACACATTGAGTGCCATGTACAAGGAAATTAAAAGACACCGCAATTATGTGTTTTCATTTTTTAAAGGTCCTTGATTTTTATGGAGAAGTGTTGCATTTATCTCAAGACCTTAGGGAGATCATCTAGAGGGATCAATTATGGCTTTTATATTTTTCTATCTACAAAACCTCTAGGCCTTTAGCCCCTTCTTCCCATGAAATGAGGTAAAATCCCTTCTTGAGGTTAATAAGCTTGAAAACCCAATAGATGAAGAAATAAAAGGGAAGAAGTGTGGAAAGTGGTAAGTATGTGAAGGAATGATACGATGACCCTTCAAGAAGACTACCTATTAGCACCCTTTTCCAAAGGGTGGCCCACTTACTAGGAAACCATGTCAATCACCAAGGTGAAATGAGGAAAAAGGTATAATTTAAGGAAAAACATTTTTATAATCAAGAAAGGACTCTTTACAACATGCTCAAATGCTTCAATTATTAAAATGACACTTACCATGACACTAAACTTGTTACCTCATGAAACAAGACATGTTGTCCTTTCTAGGCCATGCTAGTGTGGTGGACATTGCTACTATTGATGAATGGTGATGTGTGGTGAAAAGAGAAGATATGTCTGCTCATTGTGCTCTTGGCACTCCATGTCCTCAACCTGCGGGCCTCAAGACATCATCTCCTTAGTTACCCCTAGCCTGGGGGGGATAACAATCTTGAGGGAAATAGTGAAAGAAAGAAACTCTTCAAGAGTAAGTATGATAGTGGTATGAATTTGGGTCTACTTCATCGCTTATGGTGTAATTAAATCCATTTCTATGAGCTCCTTTGTAGAGGGAGTGCTTGTTGCTTGAGATACCCTTTCCTCGGTACCTTTTGCATTTCAAACCCGTTAATTTCCTTTTGATACCCATTTTTGTTTTGCAAGTCCCCTTTACAAGTTTCAAGCCTTATTCTTTCACTTTCTTACTGGTCTATGGTCCTGTTATGATAGTGCATTCAATGCATCAGGACAAGGAGTGATTACCATTAGAGGGGTAGAGCTCAATCTGGCATGTGGATTTTCTAGGTGGCCTTTATCGTTTTTTACATGGGATATACATATATAGAATCTACATCAATCTATGTGCCTTCAACCCCCTCTTCTCATGAGAGAACGGACTATGACCCATTACCAAAGTTTGGTACACTGTGAGAGGCTACAGGATGGAAATTTTTAAGTATGGTGGGGAATATAGCATTACGCTCGTGAGGGTCCCCCAATAGTACCCATTTTCCCTGGGTGGTTAGAATAGTGGACTAGCGCACAGAAGTTGACCACCAAGGTGAAAAAAGACAACAAACACAACTTCCCAAGCCAGTAATTCATTATCCAACTTCAACCAATGATCCTCATCCACATGCCCAGTAAATCAAGCAAAACACTTCGCATGAAAGAAGGACTAACATACCTCATGGTGATGCTAGCTTACCATCGCCCATACACTGAGTTATTTGGATGTGATGAGCCTTGGTTGATATGTAGTTTTAGAGGCAATCTGAGGGGGGTTGTTGGGATTCCATATGTGGACATGTTGATCACATCATGGTTGGGATCATTGTCTCCATTGCGTGCCATGAGACATGATATCCTCTAGTTACCCCTAGGCATGGTGGGGTAACAAGCCCTACAAGGGTGTTTTGATCAGTATGCTTGATTTTCTCACATTGAGCAACAACACCAAGATTCCTATTAATGAATGATCCTAAAGAATATTAACTTAGGATGGAATGATCCATCTACAATTCAACAATATTATGTAACACTTTAAAGTTTTTTGAGTTTCTTTAACTACTTCAAGGGTGGTGACATGAATGGACATACTCAAAATCATTAAA
>JASDQU010098620.1:0-10093 GCA_032191745.1 Picea mariana | reverse complement strand
CTTATGAATTATTCTGAGTTTTATTTTTTAGTTGCAATGATTTTGCATAAAAATGGTTTGGTTGTTACAATGGCTCATCTTTGAGCTCAAAAATGCCTTAAATGGATCTTATTGGAGTTGTCATGATTTATGATGGGGTTTTCATGGCCAACATAAGCCATGTAGATTAACATGATAGGGAATAATAGTGAAAATGATACAGATAGATCACACACAAGATATTTTCTACAAATGTTGTCGTATTTTGGTCTAGATTGTATTGTTATGATGCTAAGAATCAATGTTTTCTCCTTGCTTCTTACTTGATTAATAGTTGCAGACTTTTTTTTCGGGAAAAAAAAAAACTTTATATTCCATAAAAGAATATACATATTATTGTCCAGATAGGATTGTTCACTGATTCTCTTCTAAAAGATACTCTGGACAATTAAAATTACTCTTCAACTACATAATCACTCCTATCAACCTTTTACTTAAAAAAACTGATACTAGTGATTCTTTCTGGCACTGGGTCTACCATATTTAAATATAATTATGTCCAGAAATTGATAACAAATTGATACATTACCAAAAAAACAAATTGTAATATTTTGTTTAAAAAAGAAAGGATGACATTACATTTAATATATTTGAGGACGACATCGCGTAGTATAGTCAATCCCACTTGTATGAATGTGAACCTATGCAGTGGATAGGGTTTTGATGCTTGCAGATTTCTAGACCATAAATCATCCCAGGGATAGCAATAGCAAACCATCAATCAAGACGAAGGGGTTTTGGATTGGCTGGAATCTGATGGACACAGGGGAGGGGGTGAAAACTCCTTCATATAGAAATGGGGTGGCCAATGAAGAGAAAATATCACAAAGAAAATGGCCATACTTTGAAGCATCGCCACACCTCTCAGAGCAAATTATGCAAGAAGAGCAGCAGTCTGGCAAGGCCATGGATATTGAAGCGAAATCTTTCCTACCCAAAAGAGACTTGCACCTGGGAGCCGGGAAAGTGCATTCTTCAATCAGTCACAGGCTCGAGGTATGTAATAAGCTCAGTGAGGGTTGGAGATAATACCCAATTTATGAGAGAACATCCTTTGATAGGAAAATGCATGGGCCTCTGGCCCTTTGAAAGAGATCTCATGCATTGGATAAAGACATGGTGGAACCCTAAGGGTCACTATGAACTTAATCTGAGTTCAAAGGGTTTTTTCACAATCATCCTCTACAATCTTGAGGATAAAGACTGTATCTTCGAAAATGGCTTGTATTTATTTAACTCAACAAGACTATATCTATGTTTCTGGACAGATCGCTTCGTCCCGGAAAAAGAGGAATTTACATTCGCACATGTTTGGATTCAACTCTATTCCCTTCCTCGGGAATTTTGGTTGGAGAAAATTCTATTAGGCATAGGCAATACCCTTGGAAGGTATGTATAATCCTCTAAAGCCACTTGACAATGGATATATACCTCTTACGCTTGGATCTATTTCTATATGGATGTCTCAAAAGATTTATCTGGATCCTTCACCCTAGAATATCAAGATGAGGACTGGATCCAAACTATCGATTATGAACACATCCCTTTCCATTATAGTGAATATCATGAGCATGGACACTTATTCATAGGTTGTCTCTTAAATTCTCCCACCAAGCAACCAAAGGAATAAAAATCAAAAGATGGCTTTACCCAAGTCTTAAACAGGAAAAATCCCAATCCTAGGAAGCCAAATCAAGGACACGCCAAAAATCCTTCTACTAGTAATTCCTTTGAAATCCTAATTCAATTTCTAGACCACCATGAAGTGGAAAATTCTCATCAATCTAACACTCAAATCAATGTAAAAAGTATATCCAAACAAGTTCATGATCCATCTTCAATAGGAACAAAACAGGTTGAATCAATAGTGCATCAGGAAACGGTTGAAGAGGAAGGTGACATGGGAATGATTGTTGATGACCAGGATCTAGCTGGCATAGACCTGGACAAGTTGAAGGAGGCTTATCACAAAAAAGAGTTACAATATCTACCATTAGAATAGGTGTGCAAAGTCCATAAATTATATATCAACTCAACAACACGACCTACCTCGCGTCTGAGCATCCAATCGGATACAGAAAAATAAATCAAGCAAATCATAGGAGAAGGCAAGCAAAGGGGATGCAAATCAGCACAACAATTGATAAAAGAGGTAGGAAACTTCATGATTAACTTAGGTCAGATTCAGAAGCTCATTGAGAGCTTCTTCTCTACCCCCCCCCCGCCACATCATCATCAATATCCTCTCCTAGAATATTATAGGCTTGAATGTAAGGACCAAATAGAGGGTACTTCGAAACGGTATTATAGCGGAAAATCCAAACATCCTTTTTCTTCAAGAAAAAAAATGTGTTGGGGACAGAGCACAAATTCTCTTCAGAAGATGTTGGAGGCAATTCAATTATATTTATAATGACTCCAATGGGGCAATTGGGGGTGTTTCCATCCTATGGAATCCTACAACAGTAATTTTGGAAAAACAATTCTCTATAGTCTGGACGCTCTCAGCTCTATACAGGGTTGTTGGATCGAGCAAAGAAGTCATTTTAACCAAATGCCTACAGACCCCAAGTAAATCAAGAGAAGGATAGTTTCTTGACAAGCCTAATATATTTAGGCAGACTGGTGGGTACTCAAACATGGATTATGGGTGGCGACTTCAACATAATCCTCTTATTGGAAGAAAAATGGGGTGGCACCAGATGACTTGACAGAGAGAGTGTGAATATTCAAAGTACAATTACTAACCTTCACTTGATTGATATAGAAACCAAGAATGGCACCTTCACCTATTCCAACAAACAGTTTGGATCCCAACACATTTCATGTAGACTAAATTGGTTCCTAATCTCATAATCATTGATGTTAGAAGGACCTATGATTCAAGCCAACATTCTTCTGAAATCTGGTTCAGGTCGTTGTCCAGCACAACTCTATATTGATAGTGCCAGTACTGCTAAATACAAGCCTTTCCACTTTGAAAAGTTTTGGATGACCCATCCATACTTCTCATAGCTTTCTCATTCATGGTGGATTGAAGCTACCATCTCTCATGGTACATTGATGTATCATTTTCAACAATGATTAAAGGCATTTAAACAAAAACTGCGAGAGTGGAACAAGAATGTTTTTGGCAATATATTCCAGGCTTAGCATTCCCTAGAACATCACCTAGAGGAAATCCAAAAAGATCTGATCATTCAAGGCCCTTCAATATCACTAATGGTTGAGGAAGAGAAGCTCAAACATCAACTAGAAGAAAGATATAAACATGAATAAATCTTGTGGCGTCAGAAATCAATAGTACAATGGCTCAAGGGAGGGGAAAAGAACACCAAATTCTTCCACAGATACACGGTTCACAGACAGTATGTCAATCATATCACCAAATGTAATGATGCCTACGGTCAACCAATCATGGATCATGAAGGGATAGAGACAAAATTGATTAACTACTGCCAAAACCTCCTCTTTAGAACCTATCCCTGGCAGATCTTAGGCCATAAATAAGATAACCAGACATATCCCTACTCCCATAACTCAGGAGCGGAATGAAGTACTAATGCGACCAATCACCATTGAGGAAGTGGACCAAGCCATAAAGGAAATTTCAGTTGGAAACACACTTGGCCCGGATGGCTTTACTACTTATTTTTTCTATCATTGTTGGTTGATGGTCAAGGAAGATGTATGGAAACTAGTTGAATAATCTTGTACTTCTGGATAGGTTATCTCTACTCTCAATGCTACTTTCCTTACTCTAATTCCAAAGGAGGAACGTGTCTCCCAGCCTCATCAATTTAGGCCAATTTTTTTATTCAATGTGGTCTAAAAAATTATCACTAAAGTGATATCCCTTTGACTCGAGCCAATCCTTCCCTTCATTATATCCAAGGAACAATCAAGATATGTGGAGGGGCGACAAATCATGGATAGCGTCATCTTTGTACATGAGGTTCTCCACTCTTTAAATACCACAAAGAAACCAAGTATGCATATCAATCTTGATCTTTCAAAATCTTTTCATCATCTTAGCTGGAAATATATGCACTCTCTCCTCCTATATTTTGGTTTCAGTAGTGATTGGGTTCACTAGATCCTTAATTTAACCTTCTCATCCTTTTTCTCCATACTTGTCAATGGGGTGCCATCCAATTTGTTTACACCATCAAGAGGAATTTTCCAAGGGTCCCACTCTCCCCCTTCCTCTTTTTTATCATGGTCGAGGGTCTAGGTTGGTACATATAGGCATCCATTATAGAGGGTTCTTTGCGGGGCCTGGATCTACATGTTCTACAGCTAGCAACATCCCACAGCCAATTTGTGGATGACACAATGTTTATGGGGAAACATATGGCACAAGAATCCTTGAAATTTAGCTCTATACTCACGGATTTCAATGAGGCCTTTGGCACAACCATCAATCTGGAAAAATCCCAACTCTTCTTCTTCAATACCCCCATAGCCATCCAGTGTCATATCTCTCACCTATTAGGAATTCCTAGGAGCTCCCTTCCATCCAATTACTTGGGTATCCCTCTTTCAGACTCCACAACCAAAAACATATCATGGGACTCTCTAATTCAATCCCTAACTCATCACTTGAACTCTTGGACTTTTCGTACCCTCAATCTAGTTACTTGCCTAGTCCTTATCAATTCAGTCCTCCAAGTTTTACCTATTTATATTTTTTCTGCTTCAGCGACCACTCAATCAATGATCATATCCATATTTAATATGCAAAGAAACTTCGTTTTGAAAGGCCACAAAATAGGGAAAAAATGGGCCTTGGTAAGCTGGGACAAAGTCTACAAACCTAAGCTTAATGGAGGGCTTGGTTTTTGTGATCCATGCCTGCTAAATGAAGTGATGGGGACTAAGATCTGGTGGCATTGGTTGCAACAACCAAAATAAATCTAGGCACGCCACTGGAAACAAAAATATGCCCCCAACATAAACGTTGGACAACTCATCAAGATGGCGGATCAAATTTCTAGCTCCAACATTTGGAATGCAGCTTGGAATAATCGACCTCTCATACAATAGCATGCCTTTTGGGAACTTCTCTATGGAAAAAATTCTTTGCTTTGGTCTGACTCTTGGAAACAACTTCCTCCCTTACTGTCTTCGGAAATCATGCAACATATCCAAGCACAAATGCAGCAAAGGGACATACTCAGAGTAGCCAATCTTTGGCAAGCAGAGCCAATCCTCCCTCACTGGCAAAATGGAAGGTTCTCCACTCCGACCTCAATCTTCCAATTGATTGCAATTTGCAACCCTGGCGGGAATTAAATTCCCAAAGGAAAATTTGCATTTGGGAGGGACCTTATATCTTACGTTGGGGCCATTCTCCTATATGCACATTGTCAATCAAAGAAGCTTACAACCTCTTGTCCAAGTTTCACCTCCAATCGAAGGACAACATTTGGAACATTGTTTGGCACTCACCTCTATGGCCAAAAATTTCCACTTTCTTATGGCTGCTAATACATAACTGCATAGTGACTTGGGATAACCTCTGAAAGCAAGGATTTATTGGGCCTTTTGTCTATCATCTATGCCTACAACATGAAGAATCAGGGGAACACCTCCTCAACCAATTCTCTTTCATCTCAATGATATGGGATCAGGTTGCACAAATCATGAGGAAAACAAATAGAAAGAGTGACAGTATAATCACTACCCTGGAGCAATGGGGTTCAACTGCCTTTAACAACCCCATCCTAAACAATATTTTGCAGCAATTACCCGGGTTTGTAGTATGAAAAATTTGGAAGGAACGAAACAAAATAGTCGTCCATACTAAACCTTTGCCATCTCCCGTCATCTGGTCCAAGATCTTAGATAGCATCCAAGAGACTATCCATTCCCAACATTGGACCCAAGAATATTTCTCGTGCAATTCCAATGAACGCGTCATCTTTTATCAGTAGCACTTAAATATTTCTTCACCTCATTGTCCCCTCAATCTTAATCCCAATCCCATGCACATCTCATCCCAAATCTTAGCAGAGCCCTCCCCCCAATTGTTTTAAACTAAACTTTGATGGAGTGTCCAAAGGCAACCCAGGACCAACAGGATTTCAGGTGGTAATCAGAGATAGAAATTGACAAGTCATCCACATCCTGGAAGGGATCCTAGGCTTTGAAACTAATAATTTTTCTGATCTATGGGGCCTTATTCATGGCATCTATTTGGCCTCAAGTTTAGGCTTAAATTAGTTGATTGTGGAAGGAGACTCATAGGAAATTATCTCCCTGGCCTCCAAAATCATTAATGGATCCAAAACTGCGAAGATCTCCCCAACTTGGCGCCTCCTAAGCTCACTAGAAATATTTCATTCTCTCTTAAGCCCCTTGCTCATCCTAATCCCCTCCCATATCCGAAGAGAGGCAAACAAAATTGTTGACAAACTAGCTAATGAATGAGTAACCTTAGAGGGGAATGATCTCTCCATTGACACAACTCTACTCCCATCTCCTTCTCTGATTTTGCAGTGTCTTGATTTAGTCCATAAATATTGCCCCTACTTGGACAGGGTTCCACATGGACAGCATGCAAGCCATTGCCACCCTCCTCCTTCAATTTCTCCCGATGTCGTTCTTAATTTCTTAAGCGATGGTTGGAGGTTTGTTTCGTAGGTGACAGTTAATATGTAGGTTTAAAATGGTGTTGGTTTCCATTAGTTTTGGTACTTGGTTGCAATTTCTCATCAATTATTGCTCCATGGTATTTATTATGGAAGGAACAAGCTCAATTGTGATGTCTCGTCTTAGTGATATTTCCACTACTCTCGTGCTAGTTGCGTCCAAGGTTGTTCAGAATCTCACAAAACCACTCCATACCTCTATCTCTCTACTCTCCTCTACACCTATGTTGGCTCTCCTCCATATCCTCACAGTCATCATGCCCAGAGAGCAAGGAAATATGAAGTGATTATGACTCCATCACCAAAATAACTAACCATACCCCTTCACTTACTCTGTTTCAGCTCCCTATTATGCATGATGGCGTGTCTCCCTCCACAGCTCAAAATTGGGATGCCTATGAAAGTGGCCCGGTCCTAGTGGATAAGGAAATCCCTTCAACCCAGCTCCAGTCTATGTATGTTCCCATGGTGGTTTCTCCAATGAAACACAAAACCTCGTCGTCCCCCCGACCCTCCAGCGGGGGGATTACAGGGGTTGCCTTGTTCTAGAAGAGATACCTCAAGTTTCAATTCAAGAAGGCACCCCAGATAATATGGAAATGAACACAGTGGTTTCACAGTTTGAGGACACGGTGCCTGAGAAGCCCCTACAACAAAGTTTCTCTGCAGAGCATTTGGATCTCATTTTTGAAATGAGAAGGGATGTCGCAGACCAACTACATCATCAGTAAACTCTTCACCGTCGTCTGGACATGTTCTTTGATTCACTCTCAAGAGTGCCTGGAAAAAGACGATGCCCCACTTGTTGTCAGCCTTTCACTTTTACTCCAGTTCCACCATGTTCTTCATCAATTGATGGGGATCTAGGTGTTTCTGGTGTCTGATAGTCTCAAGTTTATCTTTTTGCTAAATGTTAGGACAGTATAGTCTCATACTCTGGCCTTCTTGTTTATCAGTTCTTTTGTTTAAATTTGATGTGGCAACAACTCAAGTCACAGACCTCTTTTCAGAACCTAGGTCCGGTTCTAGTTTCCACTTTTTCAAGAACAGACCACAGGCTCCCCCATATGTATATGTTTTTTTTAATCTCTGAGGTAATACAATATTTACTTACAAAAAAATTATATATGTTTGAGGACAATAAACTATAAAAAAATTGCAAGAAATTCAATTATGATAATAAAATACCAAAGTATAAATAGTGAAACCAAGACTTAAAAATACAAAAACCACTAAAAATAACCTCAAGCACTCCCAAGAAGCCTACTACCTCAAGCGTCTCCAAGAATTTTTTAAAGAGATAAGCATAGAATATTATGTCCTTGCTCATATGATACAAACTACTCAAAGTGAAAACCAAGCACAACAACCGATGTAGGGATGAGCAAATCAAGAGCCAAGCGATCTAGGGTTCCAAAGCTAGAATAAGCCAAAAACCAAAAACTAGGTACACAGGAGTCCAAATGGGACAAAACCCTAGGAGACCCTACCAACATTGCTAAGTAGAAAAGCACTGAGAATGAAAACCCTACATCCACCAACCACCCAAGCCACTCTAAAGCTTGTGGTCTCTAGAATCCAACCCACAAAGGAAGTCACCACCAAAGGGAAAATAACTATAACCAACAAGAAAACCAAGAACCCACTATACACCACCAAAATCGCACAAGTCAAGTCAACTAACCCTCAAAATCATATAAAAACTAGAGTAAACCCCTAAAGAAGCACACAGTATTAGAATCACCCACCTCTAACACACAAACCCAAGAAATGTAGCTAATTGTTGCCCTGTCGCATCGCCATCGAAGAACATCCCTGGGCAACCACAATGAGATTTTGTTTGAGCGTATGGCAACATGATCTCTCCATAACACCAACACCAGTGAAACAATGAAGGTAGGCATGAAAATAACCACAAAAGAATGAGTTGCAGCAAAACCTAAAGGTGAAAGGAGAAGACACAACTAGAGTAGACCTTAGCTTCCATCCTTAGAGCTCTGAAGAGTTGCCAACTCTTCGTAAATATTTTATATTATTTTTCTTTATGATTCTTATTTATTCACATTCATATAGTTTTTTTTTAATGGTTTTGTCAAATATGAGCAACGATAACTATCCTATGTACAATGTACAGTGTATTCAAAATATCTTATACAATGTGGAATATCCATTTGTTTAAAAATATTACAATTATAGTTATTTATTTCGTTGAAATCGATTAAAAGTAATTATTAACCCCTTGTAAATACTAAAGTATACACAAGTAAAAGCAAAAGAAAAATCATATCAAAAACATGGATAAACTTGAACCAGGGTGAAAGGACAACACTATCTCATTTTGACCCACCTAACAAAGTCCATTTACAATATTGATATAGTTTTAGTTAAAAACTTTTAAAAAATGTCCCATAGCAAGTGAGAAAGAGTACATTTAGACCAATCTTAAACAAAGGGATGTCCATGTTTCGTAATTGTCCCACATGCAAAACAAATGCTTAAACAAAGGGATGTCCATGTTTCATAATTGTCTCACATGCAAAACAAGTGCTTTTCATTCCATAAGAATGAAGAACATCCAAGTAAATTTGTGGTGTTTTTTGCATGTCTCTTATTATAAGATTTATATGTTATGTCTTGACATGTTTTTGTCAATTTTGGTATGTGGAGGCATCTCATGACTTTGGTGTTTGATATACTATGGTTTTTTTAATAAATAAATATTATTTTATTTTATTTTAATATTTATAAATAAAAAAAACAAAGTTGAATCAAATGAGAATTTTGGGAGAAAAAAAATGACGAAGAGATAAAAAAAATAAAAAGTATATTAAATTTCAACTCAATAGAAAAATGAAGATATAAAAGAATAAATGAGAATTTTGGGAAAAAAAAATGATGAAGAGATTATAAAAACATAAAAGTATATTAAATTTCAACTCAATAAAAAAGGTGAAGAAAAATGAAGATATAAAAGAATAAGAATAAAATATAACATTGAGTTTTACAATAATTTTATGAAAAAAAATTGAGAAGAATTCTCTTTTTATTATTTAAATAATATTTCAACTTAATGTATATTAAAAAAGTGAAGAAAAATGAAGATATAAAAGAATAAGAATAAAATTTAACATTGAGTTTAACAATAATTTTATGAAAAAAAATGAGAATAATTTTTTTATTATTTAAATAATATTTCAATATAATGTATATTAATATTTGAGTTATCTTCCCCGTATGGGGTGACAGCTGGGGAAGGAACGACAAGTGGCTTCCACTTGAGCCGCGGCTTAAATGACACAGCCCATCAATTTAACGCTTACCCTACGGATGCAGGGTAGCCATTATCGCTCTGCGATGGGAGGTCCAGCCGAGCGAGCGAACATTAACGCGATGGGAGGTCT
>JASDQU010098615.1:0-19695 GCA_032191745.1 Picea mariana | reverse complement strand
CGAAAATCACAGACTTAAGCCAAAACCACAATTCACCAGCACATGAAAAGATTAGTCGCTAACATTTGGCTCCACAGGGAATGGCATGCTCCCTGTGAGCTGCCAAGAATGCGCAGCTCCAGTGCATTGCTTTGGGTTATGGAGTCTCTAATTTAAAATAAAACAAAATATACATAAAACATATATGGTATTTATAATGGTGGGACACCAATTATGTCTTTAAGCAAATAAATTTTTCATGAAGTGCCCATTTACAGGGCCAGCAAAAACTTCGTCGCCCTCTAGGCTCTTCCTGGCAGTATTGGAAGATTTTTTCTACTAGCAAGGTGAGCTGAGAGGGAAAAACTGCTTCAGTCCCAATACAAGTTGGAAAGGAGAGATGCCTAGGGATTGTTTATCTATCACTCTATCATACCACAAAGCAAATTTGAGCTTTGAATCCCACGCTTTCTTGTTTTCCTCTAACGGTATTTTGATGATCTTGATGATGCTTTTGTTAGAGGACTCTGCTAATCCATTGCCTTGCGAATAGTAAGGGGTAGAGTGAATCAACGTATTTTTGAACTGCTCATAGAATCAGATCAATGGTTTATATTTGAAAGATACAGCGTTATCTCTGACAATTCTACTCGGACAGCCAAACCTTGCTATGATATCCTCCAGGAAACCGATGATTACCTTGTGAGAAGCACTCCTTGTGGGAATAGCTTCTATCCACTTGGTAAAGAAATTTGTGGCAGTCAGGATCCATCTGTGTTGACCACTGGATGCAAGATGAATTTCTCCAATGAATTCTAGGCCCCACTGCTAAAAGTGCCCTCAAACAACCACTGGTTTCAATGACAGAGACTTTAGTTGCTGCTTCCTGGAGAATCTTTGGCATTTAACGCAAGCCCTGACTTTAGCGTAGACATCAGCGAATATAGTAGGCCAGTAGTATCCGACCCTGAGAACTTTGTAGGTTGTGGTTTTCCAGAAATGATGTCCCCCACATAGGCTGTCATGGAAATCCAATATAATTTTTTGGGCCTACTGTGAGTCTAAACATCTTAGAAGCACACCCAGAGGGTCTTTCCTTTACAAGTCATGATCAATAAGGCAGTATCTAATTTCTTTGAGCTTTAAATCTCTTGCCTTACTCCTTCCCATACCATCAAGGGGCCTTAATTCCTACAAAAAATATATAATGTCTTTATACCAGGCGCATTCTTCCAATGGGGGTCATTTTGAGGACTTTTATCAAACGTTTTAGCCTACTAGTTTTCTGAGAAAGTGTTGATGAAGTTAACCCCCAAAGCTTTACAATTAGATTCAGCCAACAACTTGGCTAAAGCCTAGCCTTTAACTAGCTTGGTGGGTTTTACTTCCAGATCAAATTCAAGGATTTTGGCGATCCACTTGCTTCTTCTCCCATCTATGTCTGGTTGAATGAGAATGTCCTTCATAGAAGTTGAAGGAACATATGCAATGATTTTCGAATGCATAACATAGACTCTAAAAGCTTTTAGATCTTTCACCAAGGCATAGGCATGCTTCTCCATAATGTCATATTTGATCTCAGCATCCCTCAATGCTCGACTGAAAAAGGAAATGGGTTGTTCCGACCCTTGAGCATTCTTTTGCAACAAAATGGTTGCTATTGTATCACACGAAGCAAAGGAAAAGATCAGGAAATCCTTGGAATAATCAGTACTGATTAGCATGGGTGCCTCATTTAGTGCCTTCTTAATTTGGTTAAAGGATTCTATGGGCTCGGCAGTGCATTTCACTTCATTCCCCTTCCTGAGTAGGGTTGTGATATGCTTCATTAATTCGGCAAAATTGGAAAAAAACCTTCTCAGAAAATCAACTTTCCCCAAGAAAGATTGGACCTCTTTCTTGGATCTCAGAAGTGACAAGGTTTGGATCGCTTCCACCCTACTGAGATCAATTCTTACTCCCTCAGCAGATACTATATGCCCCAATAATTTTCCCTCCTTCATGGAAAACAGAGACTTCTTGGGATTTAAGGAGAGACCAAAGTTCCTACATTTCAAGAAAACCTTTTTTAAATGCTCTCAGTGCTCTCCATCTGATCTGGAGAAGACTATAATGTCATCTAGATAGATGACCACAAACTTTTACTTTTCTCCAATGAAATAGATATACATGGCTCTCTGAAAGGTCGCCCCGCATTCATCAATCCAAAGGGAATTTTGGCATACATGAATGTACCCCAAGGAGTGGTGAAAGATTTGTTTTCTCTATCCTTAGGCAAGACCGAGATCTGATTGTATCCCGAAAATCCGTCAATCATGGATATCCTTGATGTGCCAGTTACCCTTTGTAATATGTGTTCCATTTTCGGCAAGGGGTAATTTTCCTTCTTTGATCTCCTATTGAGGTTCCTGAAATTGACACAAAGTCTGATTTCCCCACTCTTTTTTCTCACCGAGACCAGGTTGGCCACCCACTCTGAATATCTCAAAGGCACGATGATTTGGGCATCCAACAGCTTCTTTACCTCCTTCTCCGTAATAGGCAGTAGCATAGGATTAATTTGTCTCAATTTCTGCCTAAATGGTTTGGCCTCCTCCTTCAATGGAATCTTATGCTCGATGATGTTTGTGTCATAAGTTTTGACGTCTTCATAGGTCCAGGAAAACACATCAGCGAATTATTTTAATAACTCAGCATACTCATCCCTCTGCTCCTTTGACAGGTTGGTTGACAGCTTGACAAACTTTGGATTCCCCTCTGTGCCAATATTGCACTCAGCCACATCAGCATCCTTATTTGAAACCTCACCCTTCACCGCCACATCGTTCCCATTGAGCAACCTTTCCAGAGGAACCAGTCCCTTTGGAATGTGATTTCTAGGCAGTTGAATGATATGATTATTAGTAATTTTGCTCAAAAATACCTGAGGGGGAGGGTCACCCTTGGAATCATAATCCTGATCAATGTGTAGTGAAGAGAACTCGTCAACCGATTCAATAAATATTATGATTTCAATATCGTCCTCGAACACTTTCCAATGCTTGATATTATCAGGTACAGAGGGCCTGTATTTTACTTCAACATCATACTTGAGCTTAGGTGGTAGTGGGATCCTGAACTGGCTTGCCGAGATAGCCAGAGAATCAGCCATGGAATTTCTTCTCTGGGAACAAATGAAATGTTGAAAGCCAAGAAAAAGTTGTCGATCAGATCCCACACTCCATCCCTATAAGATCTAAGTCGAGGATACTTGGCCTGATAAGCATTTATGATCTGTTGGACAATCAACTCAGCATCCCCAAACACCGCTATCTCCTCAATTCCCATGTCTTTCATAGCCCATAAACCCAAAACAAGAGCCTCATATTCTGCCATATTATTGGTAACTTCAAATTCTAATTTGTATGACAGAGGCATGGTCTCTTGACAAGGTGACAAAGACTATTCCAACACCAGCGCCCTCTCTAGAAGAGGCTCCATCGAAGAACATTTTCCACACAGAGGTACTCACAGGGGGGTCTTTACACAGAGTAATGGGATTTTTTATTTCAAGAGGATGTTCAGGAGCGTCGGTGAGATGCAATAAGCTGGATCCCAAATCGGTATCGAGAGCAAAGATAGGATGATTGGTTGGGTCTACTTCGTCACTGATAATGTAGGCCAACAGATCTTCTTTGTACATTCTCCTATGCTTCCCTCCAAACAAAATAATGGTATCATATGTGAGGTCCATATGCAATGTTCCCCCAAGTATTTTTATCCAAGATCTTAACAACAACATGTCGAACTTGGGAGGAACACCACCACGATATCCATGATCACACTTTTCATGGGTAGCTGGAACAATGTCGCCACTAGATCCTTGATGACCCCAATACATTGCACTCTCCTCGAATCAAACGAATATAAATCACGATAAACTTTTTTTATTTCTAATTTGAGTTCTTCCATGACAGTTTTGGGCATGAGGTTATGAGATGCCCCTGAATCCATCAAACAATTATGCAGCACCTTGTCATGTATGTTCAATGATGTGTAGAAGGTAGGGGATGAATCATGTCTATCTTCTACTATAGGACCTAGGATGACTGTAGGCTTTTCATCTTGGATATTTACTAAGTCTGTGGAATGATGGGATGGCTCAGACTGCAATAGTTTAGAGAGGGACTGTTTGAAGCCTTCATGCTTGACTAGCTCTGAAAGGGGAACAGGGATTCTGATATTCTAAATTTCATTCTCAAAGTTAAAAAGGGAAGGGGACTTCAGAATTTCTCTCACCTCTGGGATAGGATCTTTGGCTATGGGTGGGAAATTCTGAGCTTTCTTTTCTTTCTCATTGTCCACTGTGTCTTTAGCAGGCTTCTCTGCTCTGGGAGCTGGATTAGAGATGTCAGACTTCCCTTCTTTCTTCTTAGATCTGAGGTTGTATTTACTTGGCCTATTACTATCCTTTTCTCCTTTACTCAGCTCATTTATTTCAATGTTCATGAGGGATTCCTCGTATGTGGATTGAGTTAAATGAGGAAACGGGGAGGTGTCTCCAACACAATGGATTTCAGGATCAAGCTCAAGCTCTTCTTCCTCCCTCTCCTCTTCAGTAACAAGGTTGTTTTGGAGAGGAGTTTGAATTTTTCGATCATTTCTATCTCTATCTCTTTGTTCCCTTGGCATGATATGAGGAGCATTGCTATTTGGCCTCCTGAAGTTGCCTCTGTTATCGATATTTTGAGGATTTATGTATGTTTGCTTCCCTTCTAATTCCAACCTTTCCATTCTGGCCGAAAGTGATTTTAGTAACTTGGTTACTTCATCCATTTGAGGTAGGGGGGCAGAGGAACTGGAGGTTGAGGCTTCAACTCTTCCCCTTCCTCTATATCTATCAATATTATTCCTGAGCCAGTCAACTGCCAATATGTTAGACTCTACTTCCATGGATGCCTCTTGCATGTGAGACAAGGAAGTATCTCTTCTCTCTCTTAACAGGAGGTGGAAGTCAGGGTCAAAATCACTAGCATATGTGATTTTGGCAAAGGCTTTTGTAGGCTTTATCTCAGCAAGGATCCTATTGTACATTTTGTTGAATCTTTTAGAGAAATCAGAGACAAACTCTCCCTCCTTCCTCTTTAGGGACCCAAAATCGGTGATATGGTACAGGAAGTCCTTTTTATCCCCCCACTATCTCAAGAAGATATCATCTAAAGCCTCAATCCCATCAATGGATCCAGGAGTGAGGGCTCTGAACCATTTTCTAGCTTCTCCATCAAGATTGTGGACAAAAACCCTCATCCATACATCTTCATCTACTATGATATAGTTATCAACATAACTATAGAAGGTTACAAGGTTCTCCTCTACAGTAACATCTCCCTCCCTAGTGAACTTAGGCAGTTTCTTAAGGTAGCCACTAGCTAGTAGGGAATTAAGGGGTTGAGGTACGACGAGAGGGGCGTATCTGGCAGCTACTATAGCATCCATTTTATTTCTAGGAGGATTAGAACCTACCATAGGGATGATAGGTGGAGGAGGGTTAGGCGGAGATGGGGTTCAAACAGGGGAGAATGGAACTGAGCTTCCAGGAGGAAAGGGAAACAATAGAGGATTTGGAGAAAAGGCCACAGGATTTCAGGGAACAGAGGTTTCCCTTCCTGTAGTAGCAACAATAACAGGAGGAGGGGTGGTAAAGCCCAGGGTTGGAAAATTTTTTGAGGTCCTGGGTCTAGACCACAGTACAACTTTAGGGGAGAAAGCAGTGACAAGGATTTCTCCCTCTAATCCAAGACCAGGAGGGGAAAACTCGGGAGGGACACTCCCAAAATTTAAATTTCTGGAAACTCTTACAGAAGGTATAATAGGGGAACGAGGACCAGAAATTGGAGCTTCTAAAGAAGGATCATGAAAATCATCAGAAATACCTGGTTCAATTGCATAATCTCCTTCTCAGAGGGCCTTTCCCTTTCTGACAATTTTCTTTGGGTTAGCTTCAGGTGTTTCTAGGGGCAGTTGCGGAGTAGACCTCGTGTGTCTGCTTCTGGAAGCCACAACTGAAACAGTGGAGTCGCCAATAGATCCACATCAATGGATTCACCACAATGAATTTTCTAGGTGCACAGCTACAATATTGATGTTTTGGGTTCTGATGCACCTTCAGAACCAGTAGGCTTTGTCGTTCAATCCCAAGGAAAATATTCAACTTCGTCCTCAAAAATGGCCCTAGAAGTCACCTCTGGATTGCAGCAGAGGTAAGCCTGATACCCATCAATTTTATGTCACAATTAATAGATTTAAGGGGTGGTCTAATGGATGCAAACTCAATATAGTATCGCTTTAACTCATAAGACAGGGTTTGCATGCATATGCAAGGGAGTTCTTTATCTAACTTCAGCTATTAATTTTTTGTATAGTGGTGAGTAGGGGCGAGAACTTAGGAGAATGAAGTGGTCTACTATGGACGTCTGGTCTTCCAATAGCCAGAAGAGAGAAAAACTCAGAAGACAATATCTCCTTGGCTTAGAGCTACAAGGAACTGAATGAAATTATTATGAACTGGAATCAAACATACATCATAATTCAATAATAATTTCCCGACTAGATCTCTCATGCTCGGGTCATTCAACGTTGGAAAGAAAAAAACACAGAGAACTGATAAAAACTGGCAGTGATGTCACTGTGATCAAACATACATCACATAAACATAACTATCCTCGACTGGAACTTCCATGCCCGAGTGTTCTAACACAGTCAATACAAAGAGATGAAAGGAAATTGACTTTCATTAAACAAGAAGTCTCAATTTCATATACATAACCAAGTAACCAGAGAGTTCATTAAAACTTTACAATTCGGGAGCTTTGCTCTACCATCGACCACTACAAAATATAAAAACTGAGTATATATACTCAGAACTGCTAACGATCCCCAAGGTTGCAATTGGAGCCCTGCATTCAAAGATTTGTGTTTCTTCTCCTTCTGTCAGACTGCGTAGGCTTTCCTTTGTCAGACACAAATTCGAGATAGTATGGGCTTTTCAGGAAAATTCATGACAGTGCAACTTTGGGCTAACAGCCTGCCTCCACGACCAGTGTTTCCATGCTTCTTATTTATGGTTGAAACGAGGCTTCAACCACCTTCTTCAGCTTCATTAACTGCCCTCATTGGGATCAAGACGAGCCCAGACATCCATGAATTCTCTTAGGTGGTGCCCCTGACTTTCTGAGTTAAAATTGGTGCCTCGAAACCATGTTTCCTACTTCTGAATCCAATACAACGCTCTTGAGCCCTTTGGCGCTACTCTTTTCAACCGCCCCATGTGAACGTGGGTTGTGACCTCATGCTTATCTCGCATGATATTTTGGGGCTTCAAATTTTGGGATTTTTTACTCCATCTTGGCCTCAATATCGTGATGCCCAAAATCGCGAAACGACAGCTGAGATCGGCGGTCAGACTCTCTTCAAAATAGATGGCCACGATCACTCCCTTGACAATATGAAATGTTAGCTATGCGATGAGTGCTAGACCCCTTTCTCAGACCTACTTTCTTTGTGACTTGGCACTAGGACCATGGGCTCAATTCCCGGGGGTTTTTTCGATTTCACATTTCGGGAGAAAAATACGTTGCTCCTGTGAAACCTCTGATTCGCGAAATCGGGGTTTCTCATTTCGGGGTTTTGGACTATGGATACACTTGTTGAAGAGAACCCTGAACTCCTAATTCCCAATCCTCCAAAATCATCGATGTCAGATCAATGGCCCTCTCCTCCTAACAATCGGATAGCCCAGATCTTCCCCTCACGAATCAGGATTTCGCACTCCTTGTTGCATAATCTCTCAACATTTGACCTCCTGATTCCTGCACTCACTTGCTTTCGCTTCCATACTAGATCGCTTTTAGTGTTGTGACCTTCATCAATGAAGACTTGGACGGCATGGCTGGGACTTGGGAGACACGAAGGCTCGGTGACAGAGGTGAAAAGAGAAATAATCAACCTTAGGGAAAACAGAAAATCTCAGGGCCGATATCTCACAGGAAAATTTTGACAAGGAAAACCGGTTCATCAAAAGGATGAAGGCAATCAAAGAAAATTATATGCCAAGAGGAGAAAACTATAATTAGGTCTGTTAAAAGGGGAAAAGATAGGTGAAAATCATAAACCTAGGCCAAAACCACAATTCACCAGCACATGACAAGATTAGTCGCTAACACATACTGTATGTTGAGATTTGTAGAGCTAAGTGCAAGTGATTTGTATTGCTTTGTGCACATACCGTGTAAGGCTCTGTCTATGTAAGGCTCTATGCTTGGACCGAACTCAGGGAAGGAGGATCTGGAAAGGTGCGCACAGAGCTCTTTTCCTATGCGGAGTTAGAGTTGTGGCTTGGTGCATGTAAGAAGATTGGAAGAAACTAATAAGAAGAGAAGAAGATTGGTGGATGTAGCCCCACACTGGGGTGAACCACGTATATCATCTATTGATGTGCTTTGTGTTATGGTGTTCATGTTGTTTACGTACTTAATTTATTAATCTATATGTATGATAGATACAGTTGATGCTTAGTTCTTTATGATGTGAATGAATTTTAGATCTACTTTAATGCTATGTGTTGAATGATTAGATATGCTTGGATCTTGGTTGTCACTACGTTGATCTGTAATTAGGGTTTTAACCTGCGATGTGAATAAAGGAGTTAGAGACTAATGAATATCATTGGCTAAGTGCTCTGTTAAGTATTGTGATCACATATCTGTGTCTCAGCTAGGTTGCAGACACCTGAGTCTTGCAACCCCCCCTGCCTCTACCTCGAGTGAGACTTCATCTACTTCGCAGGTGTTGCCGAAATGACCGGTAGTTAGGGTTTTGTGGGTGCATTGTTGAAGCATTGAACCCTAGGTCTGCCCCTGTGCCAAGAAATAGTTCCATTGTCGGGACCTGAAACTGTGATTGTTGGGAACTGAAGAAAAGAAAAAGCTTTGTGCGTAGATCTGTTGTTTTAGTGCCAGTATTCTACTTGATTTGTGAAGATATGTACTAAGAAGGGAATCAGATATGAAGAAAAGAGGTAATATATTAAAGCTTTGTTCTTTGGTAAAGGTAAGATAAGTGGAAATATTTGTTTCAAAAGAATGGATCTAGGTAAGTTTGATAGATTTTGTCCTAGTCTGAAAACTACGACACAACTAGAAGAGAGAAGATTTGATATGAATAAATCTAATAGAAATAGTGGAAGATATGTTATTCCTATGCATAGAAATAATTTTTGGACTAAGAATCGAATGCAGGGTCCTAGAAAGAATTTTTTGCAGGTTCATCACTGTGATCCCAGTGCGTAGTACAGGAAAGGCTAGGGATTGTTTAAGAGAAAGAGAGGATTGACTACTTGTTATAGTTGCAAAAGACTAGTCATCTTGCTAAGGAATGCCCTGGTACAGGTCCTATTTGTCTTTGATGTAAATTTTTTGGTCATGAGGTTTTGTATTGTCCTAGAATGATTGCTAAAGTTGAAAAGATGAATATGAGACAAGAAAACCATGCAGAAGGTCAAGAGACTAAGGATATGCTAGAACACCGGAAAGAATCAGAGACTATATTATTATAGATAAAAGAAACCCTGAGTGATCACAAAGACATCAGTTTATTAGAGATCTTAAAAGAGAAAGAGTGCATAGAAATAAGAATAGGAGACTTTGACATAGACTGTGTTATGGATGAGGAAGCACAGGTGAATATCATGACAGAAAGTACTTGGGAACTTTTGGGAAAGCCTGTTATGATTCCTTCACTGAGAGGAATAGGATTGTTTAAAGGAAAGATGATAACCCTATGTGGAAGACTTACTCATGTATCTATGGTTGCTCATGGAGCATCGAAGAAAGAAGAATTTGAGGTCATTAAGTTTGTTGAGAATAGCACTCCTTTTTCACTTCTTTTAGGAAGGACCTGGATTGAGAAAGATCGGATTCGAAGGAAAGAAGAAGAGGAAGCTATAGAACAGAAAAAACAAGAACTAAGAGATTTCATGGCTAGGATAATAGAGCGCTTAATAGAAGAACATGAGGCCAAGTCAAAGCAACTAAGGGCTAGAGAACTAGCTATCGAGGTTGAAAGAATGCAAGAAGTCTTAAAGAACCTATCCATGCACGAGAGAAGAGCATCAACCCCTGAAGTAATAAGAGAAGAGGTATTCCACTTAAACCCTGTGAAAGACCCTCAGCAGTATGAAGTTACTATTCTAAGAGCAAATAAGAATAAAAATGGAAAGAGGGATCCAGCGACTCAGATCACAAGAAAGAAGGCCAGAAATCTCAGCAAAAAGAAACAAAGCTATAAAAATTGCACGAGGTTCTAGTGAAGACTTCGGAGGAAGCAAGCTTACAGAACTTGAACCTTATCGGAATAGCAGAACAACGCGGACTGGTACTTCGCCATGACGAAGCTATATGATCGTTGGAGGCATCCTGACCATTAGAATGATGCTCCAGAATGTCTATAAATGAAGTTATTTCTGGAAATATCACCATTGGACCATTGGGACCACACCATAATGTATGGATTGAGGCTTTCCTACCCGTTGGAGGAATCCGTTACGAATTTTTCTATTTAATCCCTCGAATGCCTCACCGGGGAAAATTTTTCAAATTTTGATTATCCGAGCTAATAGAGAACTGATTACTATTGCGATGAAATTTTGAGACCTCGTCACCCATTTTATTTACCTTGAGTGTTCAGTTACCTACCCGAGACATTTGATCACGAGAGTGCATGTCGAGCAACCTTAGCGCAGTAGAGAATAATGTAGAAGAAATCTTGATCAACCTTATGGCTGAGAAGGTCATGTCCGGATGAGTACATGCCTCAATGATGAGAGGATTGCAAGCATCCCCATCAACTGCACGTCGATCTGGGCCATCTCGAACTATGAAATAGAAGAGAAGCAAGCACCGCGATGACCTGGAAAATGAGAAGCTCATCCCAACGGTCTTGTCCGACTACATCCCACCTCTGGCTGGTGCGGTCAATCGTGACAGTGTTCCAAGAGATTTCGAGTACACCCTCATCACTGCGGGACTCCCGAAGGGGATACGTGCAGTGGGAAAGTAGCTAGGACTGATCCCTGACCTTAAGATCAACGACTTTAACCTGGGAGATAGGAAGAATTATGCATTGCTTGCACCGCATAAGTACTTGACAAAGACAACGGGGAAGAAGCCAAAGATAGTCCCCCATCCATGGACTAAGGAGATCTTGAGGTCCACCATCCTCAATGTCATGAAGATACCCCACTTCAGCAAACATCAGGAGGTTAACGCATGTGTTAAACTCCTCCTGTCGTGCTATCATGGAGGTTATTTATGGTTATATAGGCGCCTGACTATGGATTCGGCATTGA
Organism: Picea mariana; assembly: GCA_032191745.1. NCBI lineage: Eukaryota > Viridiplantae > Streptophyta > Pinopsida > Pinales > Pinaceae > Picea > Picea mariana. The sequence goes on along the minus strand of JASDQU010098615.1, from coordinate 8,333 downwards.
TCCACATGATCACTGGATTAAGAATGGAGGGACAAGACCCTCATAAATTCTACCCAAGGAAGGTTGCAGATCGCACCCTAGCGCTGCGAATTAAGGACACCTATGATGATGTGGAGAAGGGGCAGTGGGGCTACAAGGTAGCCTCCATCCAATATGGTGCAGTGCGCCTAGATTTCCAGTTGATTGTTGGTAATATCGTCAGGAAGAACAGACCAACGCAAGTCACAGGGTTCATCGTCGACCTCACAGGAAAGTGTGTTGAAAGGATGAAGATGAACTGGGCGAGCTACCTCGTCAACCAGTTGGAGCAGGATTGTCACGAAGCATAGGACCAGGGCTATGAGTTTCACTTTAGTTGGTTGTTGATTCTCATTTCCTTTGTCACTTGGGAGATGCCAGAGGGAGTGACATTCCCTCACGTTGAGCTGTTTGAACCCATGGCTACGAGGTTCACTACCCTGTGGTATTCGAGCGACATGGTGAAGCAATGGTAGTCAAATGTGGTGTTCCACACCTATTACTTGCAGCTAAAGAGGTCCATTGAGTCCTTCCCTCGCATGATGTTGAATACACTCCATAGTTTCAGGCCACTTGTGAAGTTCTGTGCAGACAGTAACTTCGTATATATCACTGCGCATGGGGACGAAAACAAGGAAGAGTTGCAGTCCTATTACAAACTGACCGCTGAATATATGGAGGAAATAGCCAAGGAATGGCCTATAGAATTCCTTGTACCAGTCGAACAGACAGAGCTCTCTGACCCCAACCTCATCATAAGTCCTTTGGTCACCCTAGAAGAATATGATGGACCAAGCAATGCTAAGAAGACGAAGAAGAAGGAAGAAGTGCGGGAAATAAACAACACATCGGAGAAAACTGCAGCTGACTCACCTGGAGGAGGAGGAGGTGACAAAGTCAACCAAGAGGAGGAAGGGGAAGAAGACAAGCAAGACAAGGGCGAAGTGACACCGCCTAAGGATCCCTTTATAGAGGCTGTGACATCAAAGAAAATAAAGGATTCTCCGAAGAAACCCTCAGCGCGGAAGAAGTCATGAGCCAATAAGCCCCAATTACAGACCGTGCTCACAGTGGATGATATTGACCTCATCATCACAGACACTTCGCAATGAAATGAAGAAAAGCATGAAACAATGTATGATAGGATCGAGACGGAGCTGAAAGGGGTACAGCAAGCCCTCTATTCAAGCCATGCAGTTTCTATAGCGTCATTGTCATCGGAAGGTATAGAAGTGGGAGATGAGTCTACCCAACTATGCAGATTAGCAGATGTGACAGAGGCTCGCCTTTGACGAATACAGGAAGAAAAATAACATGCCACATAGGCCTTGAAGAAAGATAATGAAGAAGCCTTAGAACAACTTCAGGTTGCCCAACAAGAGAAATATGACCTCCGAGCAAAGTTGGAAGAGGACAGAGAGAAAAAGACCAGTTGCTCGCAGAGCAAATTGGGGTTAGAGAAGCAGTAACTAGAGCACTTCGCTCTGTGTTAGGCCTAACACAAATGGAAGAAGAAATAGCTGAGAGCCAAGTGGGAAAACTCGTTGAATCCATTCAGCAGCTTCAAGCAAGGGTAGCAGAACTGGAACTGAAAGAAGTGTCGAGAACTCCATAGGAAGTGCGGGATCACAGAGAATAAATTGTCAGGGGCGTAGTAGAAAGAATAAGGGCGTTGGCCTTGGAATGTAAGAAAATCAGTGACCAAAGTGTGCAGACCTATGAGAGCCTTGAAAAAGACCTGGAGCTGAGGAGATTGGAGGCACAGCTCCAGGAGGCAAAGCAACAAGCATCGAGAGTGTAAGTGCAGTTGAAGCAACTTTCGACAGTAGAAAAGATGAAAAGGTCATAGGAGGTGCACACAATTCAGCAACAGGTCAATGCAATCCAGAGTAGAGTCATGGAAGTGACCCAGAGACTCGATCCGATGCAGGACGAAGCCTGCACACTTTTTGAAGAGATCGAGGGACAAGGTGCACAGCTGGAACAAGTGGTCAACATGGTAGAACAATGCTTGGAAGGGCATGTCACCGAGAAATTCATTCAGGAGTTCACTGACTAGGAGGCTCTGGAGAAGCAGTAAGTCAAGGAAGATCGAGCCAAGCTTGAGGCCTTCGAAGTAGAGTTTCCCAGATCAGAGTGACTTGGGACGAGTCACAGGTGAGTGTTGGGGGCATGTTGGCCCTCAACCAAGTTTTGGAGAACCTTGTTCGTGTTTGACCATTTTTGGGACTTCGACAAGTTGGTCGAAGATGGAGCACCCAGGCGAAGCGGAGATCATGGGATCTCTCCCCCTTTTACAGGATTTTTGGGTTTACGGTTTATGTAACGGGTATGGGATGTCGGCCTATGGGTTTACCCAAGTTTAGGCCCCTTTTGTAATGTATAAATAAGTATCTAGGCGATGTAAGTAGGAGTCAAGTTTTTGAGATCTTAGTGGGCTTTGTGCAAGATATGTAGGCCATAGTGCTAAGTGAAAATATTTTTGAAGGCTTTGTGCATACTGTATGTTGAGACTTGCAGAGCTAAGTGCAAGTGATTTATAGTGCTTTGTGCATAGACTGTGTAGGGCTCTGTGCTTGGACCGAACTCAGGGAAGGAGGATCTGGTGAGGTGTGCATAGATCTCATTTCCTATGTGGATTTGGTGTTGTGGCTTGGTGCATGTAATAAACTACCGAACCTTTCGCAGGTGTTTCTGAAAGGGTTGGTAGTTAGGGTTTTTTTGGTGTGTTGTTGAAGCATTGAACCCTGGGTCTGCCCTTGTGACAACAAGAAGTGTGAACTTCAGTCGGGAAAGAGGCCAACTCCCTCTTTTTCACATTTTTTCTTGAAACAGAGACGCGGGTTGTTGCATCAGTAGCCTGTGTATGTACGTGGGTTGTTTACTCATCAGAGCCCATATGTACACGGGTTCACTCAAGACAGGGTGTGTACACCTCTGTATATTTTCAAAAAATAAAATATCAGACATACTTACAAAGCATGGACAAATGGTATTGCACTTGAAGGTGACCAGAATCCCTTGACAGACTCATAAAAATCGAGAGAAACTTGAAAGGAAAATAAACCAATCACACAACCCAAGATCCCCTAAAAAACCTCAGAGGCATCCCTGGTACAGTCGCTAGTTCTCCTAGTGGTAAAAACTCCCCTTTAACTACAACAGGGTTCAGAATGTAGGCAGATCAATTAACCATCTAAAAGATAATTAATTCTCTATACAACCCCAAACATACCAAAACTCATATGAAGAATAAAGGAGAAAGGAGATCAGGTAACTATACATCTAATCCCACATCTAGTGATAACCTCCTCGCGCTTGGAAGTTCCACTGAATGCACACCTCCTCTCGGGGATGACCTACATCCAAAGATTGACAAATGGAAAACTAAAAGCATGTTATTCCATATATAAGTTAGGGTTAGATGTTACAATGTCAAGCATAAACCAATAAAAGTATTCAAGGCACCATCATTCGGGACAGGAAAATGTAATTCTTTTATTAATAACACAAATATTATACCTTTACAATCTAAGTCGGCCACTGTTCCACGAACCTGGTCTAGGATCCTTTTCACCAAGCTCCAAGTGCACCTTGTGTGAACTTCTCCTCTCAACCTTCTGATCTCTTCTAGGGAAGTGAATGGGTTAAATGGAGGAAGGGGCTAATGAGGGAATGTTGAGGCAATTTCTCACAAAAGGCAGCAATATCTTGGGCAAGGAGGGGAAGTGAAATCGGGAATAGTTTCACTGTTCTTATGCTTAGATGTGAAATGAGACCCCAAGAACTCATTTTATATGCAAAAAGGATGGTTATTTGGTTGGGTGATGGGCTATAGCAGGTGGATTAGTTGGGAAACTACCAATAGACTGTCAATTTCAATGAATTCCTTGCAACGTTTTATTTTTTGCAACTTTTGTAAGTATACGGGGTTTTTAATGGTGCAGCATGCGTATGTATGCAAGTTTTAGTGGTGCAGCAAGCGTATGTACGTGGGTAGTAATGGTGCAGGGCACGTACATATTCTAAAAAATGGTTTTTTAAGAAGAGCTAGTCAACGGTGCTTTGGAAAAAAATGCAAGTAAGAGGGCAAAGGCCATGTATGCATGTATAGAGCAATTTAGGGTTATAACACTTATCTGAAATTGTTCTATTACTTTTTGAACTTCAATCAGCTGATCTATTCTTCTTTGCATGTAATTTGATTCCACCTCATCTTCTTATAGTAATTTCATCACGGAGAGGGTGAGTTGAATGGGGAAAATGGCTTCCAACCCATACACTAGCTGAAAAGGGGAAGTTCCAATGGCCCTCTTAATGCTAACTCTGTCTGCCCAAAAACCATATTTCAAGTGGGAATCCCATGCCTTCTTGTTTTGAGATAACATTTTCTTGATAATCTTGATAAGGTTCTTATTGGAAGATTCAGCCAAACCATTTCCCTATGGATAGTAAGTAGTAGAGTGTCCCAGCTATATGTTATAGTCCTGACAAAACATAACCAATTTGGCAGATTTGAAGGCCTGAGCATTATCAGCAATGATCTTTGTTGGGCACCCAAATCCAGCCAAAAAATTTTCCTCTAGGAACTTTATGATGACTGTATCAGTGGTTGCCCTTGTAGGTATGGCCTCTACCCAATTTTTTAAATAATTTGTGCTTGTCAAAATCCATTTGTGTTGTCTACTTAAATTTGCATTAATCTCACCAATGAAGTCTAATCCCCACTACTAAAAAGGTGTCTCAACTTTGATTGGTTTTAGTGGGAGGGGTAGCAATGTTTGCTTTCGTGCAAACATTTTACATTTTACGCATGCTCGAACCAAGACATTTACATCAGAAAATAAAGAGGTCCAGTAATACCCAGCTCTAATGATCATGTATGTAGTGGCTCTCTAAGCATGGTGATCCCCACACACACCCTTATTAAACTCAATGATTCTTCCCTTAGTTTCTTCATCGGTGAGGCAATTTAATAGGATTCCCCTCAGCTCCTTCTAAAACATATTTTCCTCCAAATTCAATACTTCACATATTTAATCTCAATAGACCTGGCCCTAGCTTTATCCCATGCTAGTGAGCAGCTAAAATTTTGCAAGTAAAAGATGATGAATTTATACCAATCAAACTGAGAAAAATTGGCACTTGCCTCTAAGGATGGTTCTTGTGTTTCATCCTCTTCAGACTCTGCCACTACGATGTTTTTTTGACAGTGCATTCAAAACTAAAACTTTTCAGTTAGATTCAGCCAAGATTTTGGCTAGTCCTTGTACTTTTACTATATTTTTGGGCTTGATCTTCACATCATACTTTTAAATCTTAGCAATCCATTTACCTCTTCTTACCTCACTATCAAGCTATGTGAGAATGTCATTTATAGTACCAGTAGGTACATAAGCCAATATCTTAAAGTTTAGTATATAATCTATGAAATCCTTTAATCCTTTGACTAATGCATAAGCCTTCTTTTCCATGCTACGATACTTTATCTCAACATCTCTTAGGGCCTTGCTGAAAATGGATATGGGATGCTCTTGGTCTTTTTCAATTTTTCTGGAGCAACACAACCTCTATCGTATGTGTTGATGCAAAAGAGAAAATGAGGAAATCTTTGTCATAATTTAGGATGATCGGAACTGGACACTCTCCCAAGGCTTCCTTGATCTATTGGAAATATTATTTGGCTTCAGTTGTCCACTTGACTTCATGGTCCTTTTTGAACATGCTGGTAATATGATTCACCATTTCAACAAAATTGGGGACAAACCTTCTTAGAAATCCTATTTTACCTGGGAAATATTGTACTTCTTTCTTCTTCCTAGGTTGAGAAATTTTTTTGATTGCCTCCACCCTTTCGGAATCTATCTTCACCCTTTCTTTGGATGTTATATGGCCAAGAAGCTTTCCTTCTTCCATAGAAAAATAAGGCTTTTTGGGGTTCAAGGATAGCCCAAACTTCCCTCACTTCACAAATTTTTTCCTTAAATGCTTGATGTGATCTTCATTTATCTTAGAGAAAATATCCATGTCATCAAGGTATATGACAATGAACTTGTCTCTCTCACCCACAAAATTAATGTCCATAGCTCTCTAAAAATTTTCTCCTACATTTATTATACCAAAAGGCATTTTGTCATACATGAAAGTTCCCCATGGTGTTGTGAAGGTTGTGTTCTGTCTATTATATAGGTGCATGGCCACTTGGTTGTATCCTGAAAAACCATCCATCATGGATATCTTGTTTTCCCTTACTATTTTATGCAGTATATGATCCATCTTGGGAAGTGGGTATTTATATTTTAAAGAGCATTTATTCAGGTTCCTGTAGTCCACACATAGCCTTATATACCCACTCTTGTTTCTCACTGAAACTAAATTAGCAACCTATTCAGAGTACCTTAATAGAATAATAATCTGGGAATCTAATAATTTCCTCACCTCTTTATCAATGGTAGGAAAAAGAAGAGGATTAACTTCACTGAGATTCTACTTGAAAGGACTAGTACCAAGTTTGAGGGGTATTCAATGCTAGATGATACTGGTATCATAAGTTTTTAAATCCTTGTATCACCATGCAAAGACATCCATGTACTCTTCGAACAAGTGCAAATACTCAGCCCTATGATCAGAAGGAATATTTATGGACAACTTAATATATTTAGGATATTTTTCGGTCCCAATACTATATTCCTCAATGTTATCATATTTGGGGAGGACGGTTGGTTTGACAGGTACATCGTTTCTATCAAACAACTATTATAATTGAACCAGTCCTTTGGGAATGAAGTTATTCTTAAGTTGCAAGACTTAATACTCAACCATGTACTTGTTGAATTTAGGAATCTCTTCATCCTCCTCCCCAATCTCTTGTTTAGTGTCTTCTTCATCATCTAAATCAATATGAGTATTTGTGAGCTCATCTATCACTTCCATGAATTTTTTTTTATCTCCTGATCATGTTCAAAAAATTGCCAGTATTTGATATTATCATGAATGGAAGGTTATCTCAAATCGATCTCATATTCAATTTGAGGGGTGGTTGGTAATTTAAAGGTGCTGCAAGATACTTCTAAGGAATCAGTTGGTTGATTAGACTCTCTCAAAATAGAAGAAATATTAAAAGCTACATAAAAATTATCAACAATATCCCATACCTAATTTTTGTATGCCCTCATTCTTGGATGCCTGGTTCGTTAGGAACCTTTTACTTGATGCACAACTAGCTTTGAATCTCCAAATACCATCATCTTGGTAATTTTCATCTTTCTTGTTGCCTCTATGCCTAAGATCAAGGCTTCATATTTAGCCACATTATTTGTGGCCTCGAACTCAAGCATGTAGGAAAAATGAATGTATTTTTTAGTTGGGGAGATGAGCACTAAGTCCGCCCCAACCCCTTCTTTTGACTATGCACTATCAAAAAAAAATTTCCATACACCATCCACTTCTTCCACAGGGCTTATAAAAGGATCTACAGGAATTGGGGTTTCATTATACTCTTCATTTACAGATAGGATACAACATCCCAGATATTCATCAACAACATATATGGGATGATTCACAGGGTTGTTTTGATCACTAACCACATAAGAAAACTTTGTCCCTCGGTACAACCTTCTGAGTTCTCCTCCAAAAATTGGTACAGTGGCATAAGTCATATCCATATTCATATTTACTTCCAATTTTCGTGCCCATGTTCTGGGAAGCAACATGCCATAATTGGTTGGTACATCAGACATTGCCACATCCATCATAATGGTCTTAACATGTAGTTGGACCAAGGTGACAACCATGTCTTTAATCATCCCATAACACTTCACTTTTTTTGCATCAAATGAACATAGATCATGATATGGCCTTGTTATTTCCAACCCCAACTTTTCCATGACTATTTTGGGCATAAGATTGTGTGATTCTCCATAATCAAGAATACAATTGTCCAACATTTTATCATGAATATTTAAGGTCACGTAGAAGGGTGCCACGGATTCTTCTTTGTCATCAATATGGGGACCAAAAACTATGTTAGGGGACTCATCTTGTACATTCAAAGTATCTAGAGGATTTGTTGATCCCTTCCCCTGCATCATTTTCTCAATCTATTTATTATATGAGGGGTTTTTAGCCAGCCCCACCAAAGGCACATGAATATTGATCTTATATAATTCATGTTCAAAATTTAAATGTGAAACCAATTCCTCAAGTTCTTTATTTTCTTTTTCCTTTTTTACAGGCTCCAAAACTTCAACTACCTTAGGGGTGTCTAGAACCTCTTTATCTTTATCTTTGGAAAACTTTGGACAATATTTCTTAAC
>JASDQU010098614.1:4255-21405 GCA_032191745.1 Picea mariana | reverse complement strand
AATGGTGATATGGAAGAAAAAGTTTATATAGAACAACCAGAAGGATTCATCTTTGGAAATGATGAAAAACTTGTTTGTAGACTTAAAAAGGCTCTACATGGTCTCAAACAAGCTCCAAGGGCATGGTACTATCGTCTTGACAAATACCTCCATCAACAAGGATTCTCAAAAGGATATGTTGATAGCAACTTATACACAAAAACTAAAAATGACAAACTACTAATTGTAGTTGTATATGTTGATGATATCATTTTTGGAAGTAATGAAGAATCTATGAGTAAGAAATTTTCTTCTGATATGCAGCAAGAATTTGAAATGTCTTTACTTGGGGAACTAACATTCTTTCTTGGATTACAAGTGCAACAAGCAACAGATGGCATTTTCTTATCACAAACAAAATACCTTAAGCAAATCCTCAAGAAGTATGGCATGGAAGATTGCAAACCTGTGAGTACACCAATGATAACTGGATGTAATCTCAGTTCCAATGATGATTCTCCCACGGTGAATCAGCTAGAATACAGATCTATGATAGGAAGTCTACTTTATCTCACTGGGACAAGACCAGACATTATGCATGTAGTTGGGATTGTTGGACGATTTCAAGCCAATCCAAGAGAGTCTCACCTTCAGGCTGTGAAAAGAATATTCAAATATCTACAAAGAACTCAAGATTTTGGACTATGGTATCCAAAGAATGTTGATCTTACTCTTCATGCATACACTAATGCAGATTGGGATGGAAGTGTTGATGATCGCAAAAGCACTAGTGGTGGTGCATTCTACATGGGGCCTCGGTTAGTATCTTGGTTCAGTAAGAAACAAAGTTCCATTGCCTTATCTATAGTAGAAGCAGAATATGTGGTTGCAGCATCATGTTGCACTCAACTTCTTTGGATGATGCAAACCCTTCAAGATTTTCAAATCAAATGTTCATCCCCTGTCTCTATTATGTGTGATAATACAAGTTCCATCAGTGTCTCAAAGAATCCTATTATGCATTCCAAGACCAAGCACATTCCCATCAAATATCACTTCTTATGAGAACAAGTGCTTGAGCAAAAGGTGAAATTGGAGTATGTTTCCTCCAAAGAACAAGTTGTTGATATATTTACCAAACCTCTACCCAGGGAAGCGTTCGAATATCTCCGACAAAAATTGGGAATAGTCTCTGCCATGCAGAGGATCAGATCTACTTAAGTACAGAAGCCTCAATTGGTTGGAAGGTGTTGATGAGCATCTCTAAATGCTCTGGCTAAGGGAGAGCATTTATTTGTGTGCCCCAAAGAGGACTGCAAACTGCAGTTATCATCTATGTCTAATTTGAAACATCATGTGAAGCGGCATGGAGAGAGAGGTGAGTCATGGCAGAGTCTAAATCTGCAATCCAGAGAGGGTATTTGCTGTGAGTCGGGCTGTTTGAAGTAATTTACAAATGTAGAGGCTTTGAGAGAACATGTGCAACAGAACCACAGTCGTATTTGTTGTGAAGTTTGTGGGAGTCAACAATTGAAGAAACAGATCAAAAGGCACATGCGCATTCATGAAAGCCAAACATGTGTGGAGAGGATAAAGTGCCACTTTGACAATTGCTTATATAGTTTTACTTGAAAATCAAATCTCAATCAGCACATTAGAGCAGTACACCCTGGATTAAGACCATTTAAGTGTAGATTTCATGAATGTGAAATGAGTTTCTCACCTAAGGCTATCAGCGACAACCATGAGAAGATAGGAAGACATTACTATGTACAAGGAGACTTCTTGGAGGAGGATGCTACCTTTCAGTCAAGGCCACGTGGTGGTCGAAAGAGAAAAATGTTTACAATCAATACACTGTTGAAAAAGAGAGTAGCATGTCCAGATCAAAGCAACACTGTTCTTGACAATGGATCATCATTTTTAGATTGGTTAACCTCAAGCAGCAGGGAATGATCCTTACGTTTATGGAAAATCAAGTACATTGTGTTGAGACCATTGGCTAATTCCCCCTGTAACCAGATTGAAGTGGTAAAATGTAGAACAACATATGAAGTGCATTTTAAAATATTCCAATGATATCAACCACACATTTTATGGGCAAGAGGCAAGATAAAAAAAAGGGGGGGGAATTTGTCTCTAAATGCCCCCTTGATTACCACAGGGACTAGATTATGGCACTGCCAGCAATTTCTGTTGTTGGGGAGAAGGGGTTATTGAAGCTTTTGTCCCAGCAGCCCCAACAGCATCATTCCAAGAAATTGAACAAAATTATTATTATTATTCCCAACAGCCCTAGCAACATCAGTTAAACCAAAATAAATTGAATAAGGAGCCGCCCGAGCAACACTGATTGAACCAACATCATTTACATAAGCTGTTGAAGTAAGCAACATTCCCTCAGTTGAAGGAGCATCCAGTTGTTGAATAAGCTGGAACCAGAAGCACCAATTCCAATGTAATTGAAAAAGGAGCATGATCTCATGGGGAGCATGGTCCTATCCACTCTTTGCCATTGATGTTAAAGGGGGAGGAAAAACATAGAGGAAGAGTATTGCCATCAATGACAAAGGGGGAGATTGTTGGAAATATTGTCATTGATGGCAAAGGATGAGGCAAAGGCAGAAGAAGAGTTTTCATGTAGAAATATAATGTATGAAGAAGGAGAAAGAATAAGGTTTTAGAGAAAGAAAAGAGAAAATCAATTGATTGCACAAAATATTGATTCACCCCCCTCTCAGTATTTCTCAACAATTCATGCAATGATATAGTGGAGAGGTACTTAGTCGGTGAGGAGGTAACCAGGTAGAAGGTGTGGGTGTGTCAGAGATTCGACTGTTGTTACTAGTGCGTGCATACATATTGTACATGGAGGTGGAGAAGCAGTAGCCAGGTATGAAATCTGCATCAAACGAGGATGAGGAGAATGGAACCCTACGCTAGGGATTGCATTTGTCTCATGTAGTATTATAGTGAAAATATCATGAATAAGTCACAATTGCTCAAATAAACGTAGTCTAGCATAGCCATTAAAATGGCCCTTCAGCAGGTAATGGCCGCTTTGCCTTCCTTTTCATCATACTTATTACAACACAGTTCTTTAGACCCTAGAAGCTATAGCAGCTATAAATCCCCTTGTGTTGGGTTTTTCTCATTCCAAAATCCTCAACCATCAACCACGAAAGAAAAAACTGTGGTCACATGAAGCACAAGATAATCAATGGGTCTGTGGAATTGATGTTTAGTAAAAAAGTGTGGGCTCAAACAAACTCAGTACCAAACGTACAAAAATTATTCCACAAGCTCTACAAAACATGAAGAATAGAAGAAGCTCTCAAACATTTTGAAAACATAGTAACCAAAGGGCATATTCCCAATACGGTCTCTTGCACAAACTTCATCGGTGGTCACTGCAAAGAAGGTAAGATGGAAAAATCCATTGGGGTTCTTGAAAAAAAAAATTTGTTAGGTTGTAATCCTAATGTTATAACGTATAATGTATTAATAGATGGGCATTGTAAGAAGGGTGAATAATTTTAATCTTCATTATAGCGTCATCATGGCATCAAGGCAAATAGTCATAGTTGTTGCAACTTCTTTGTCAATAGACACTACTAGGTGAGACCATTTAAGTTTCTTTTAAGAGAAACTCCTATCATTTAATATGATTTTCTTCTAGCAATTAAGTCACATGATTATTTTCTAGCGACATTTAAGAAGTAAATTTGATATGAATTTATAGTTCAGAGCTTTGAGATTTATATTCGAACAATAACCAAAGTAGTGAGGCTTTGTCGGATGTTGGTATATTATTGCATCTTATGAGTAACCTTTACATGGATTTAAATGCTTGTAATGGTATGGAGTTCAGAGGCCATGGGGGAAATTATTTGGATGACGGGACATATTCATGAATTAGACGAATTACCATAAAAGATGAAGATAAGTGGTTAACTTCACTTCAACTATACTATTATGGTCGGAAGGAAATGGAAATTTGAAGGATATATTATTTCTCGACCATCGACATGGAAGTGAAGTCTGCAATAAAATAGAGGTAAGTTATAGAATGCTCAATTAGATAAAGTTCTAAGTATGATGTATTGTACATGTTAAACAAATCAATGCATTAAAATATAGAAAATAAGTAATTGTCTTCATTTGGTGGTGTTGTTGACCTGTGCATGCATGCAACACACTTTAAACTACCTATAAGAGTTATAGCTCATAACCTCTTTTTTGATTGGTGATATACAGAAAAGGATATTGAAGCCACTGCACAATAGAATCCTTGCATGTAAGTTGCATAAGATGATAAAAATCCTCAGTTAAATAATCACTTTGTCTACGCTTTCAACAACATTAAAAGAATGAGAAGTTGAATTGCTATGTTTATGATTTCAACAACATTAAAAGAATGAGAATTTGAGTGCTCAAATGGGAAGGAAGCCGAGGGTGTGGTGACATCCATGGAAAAGAACTTCCCCGTGTAGTTTCAAAACCTTAGTTAATACTGAGCCATCTAGCATTTAAACAAAATTTTCTAGTAGAAGGCCATGATTCAACATTGCAGATCAAGGGTTTGGAATCTAAATCCTTCAGTACTTGGGAATTTTAGGTTATGGATGGTTTGTTTTCTTTCTTGTTATGGTGGATTCATGCAATCCTCTGCAAGTAAACCCTCGCCATGGAAAATATTTTTTCCATTTAGAAGGATCTGGAGAGGTAAATGTTCATTCCATTAAAGGAAGGATCTCAGGTTAGGTTATGATTCCCTACCTAAGAGACTGAAGGGAGGAATAATAATTTAGTAGAGGGTAGATTGAGAAGCAGTGAAAGTCATGTTAAAATCCAGTGTCATCGACTGCCAAATGCCAAAACCTTGGCGACGTGGATGTTTCAATTTTTTTTAAATTGTATATTTAAAAAATATTTTTTCACTCTGACAAATAGCAAAAAAAAATCCATATACACCGAGAGAAATTATGTCCCATTGTATAGTATTGACTAATCACAAATTTTATTGATGAAAAATATATATATATATAATTTTAATTATTCAAATAAAATAAATAACAAAAGTCTTGTGAATTTATGTGCATAATATCATTGAGTGTCTCCAAAACGTACCAACTAATACTACATGACAAACTAACTAATAGACAGTCAACCAACGTTGACCGTGAGGCGATTGTTATAGTCCCTCGCCGGAGGCAGAGACTAATAATGAAAGAATCCAGTATCCACGAGTAAACAATTTCTTGCTTACCAATGTGGAACCCAAGTCATGGTTGCCTAGTTCAAAGTCAAAATCATAATGGGAATGATACGGAAAACTTCATTAAAAAAACTACAATTCTTGCAAAATGCTACACATGTATTATGCGTATTATGCATTTCAAGATTAAAACCATCTTGAAATATACAAATACCACGCATTTCAAGATTAAAAGTAGATAAAGTATGATTACATCTCGAAATGCATTCATAGGATCTCCCATAATTTCATATGGTTGGATTCTACTCTATGTTGATGCTTCCCCTTACTACCATTGAATGGGGAATAACATAATCCATGAACAAAAAGTTTAGAGAAATTATGAGTAGAAGCATTGTGGGCACTCTTTCATGTGTGAGGCCGAGGCCAAGCAGTGGGGAACACTGGAAGTACTGAGTAGCTCAATTGTAAAGACCAAGGAAAGAAGGTAATATAAATGTCATTTATAGTTTTTAATTAATTTTTTTTTATATAATAATTATTAAAATTAAATAATATTTATTATGTTAGAATTTTAAATTAATTATAAAAATAATATTTTTAAATTTTTTAAAATATGAATTACATTTTTAAAAATTTAATTAATAAATTATTTATTAAAAAAATTTAAAAACATTACATAATCACTTAAATTTTTTATCAAAATAACTTAAATTACACTTAAATTTTTTATCAAATTAATTGAAAGTTGAATGTAAACCAATTTCTATAATCCACAAAGAATAATAAAAAATTAATAACAAGGGAAATAACTGCAAAGTAGCTAGTCCTTGCCATGTTTAATAAAATAATTAAAATGGACATGTGCATCCACTCTCTTCTTATTATGTGTTAAAGCTTTTATAACTTGCTATAACTGTTTGGTCAATGATACTCTTTCAATCACTCACACAATTTCTCACCTTTGTAACCATCCAAATCCATAATGGCCTCCTCAAAAGATTCCAGCATGAAATAGTATTGGGAAGCACTTTGTCCTCCTGAGAAGATTCCGGCATGAAATAGTATTGTGTAGCACTTTGAAGCTTTCCAGACCATTCTATTAGCCATGCTATGTGCGACTTCTCTAAAGAAAAATATATCCTCATGTTCACTTCATGATTTAATACACATGAAAAAGTTGTATCAGAGGAAGGATTATTTAAAACTAGGTCATTAACATAATTATTGTAAAAACTTAATAACAAAGTATTTTGCAAATGGCTTGTCCAATTTTTAGATATAAAATTAAACCCAACACTCCAACTGCCAGTTACATATTAAATATTCATTACAAAATAACCACTTCTCATGTATGTGAGTCAGTATAACTAACTTGATCCTATTGGTTGTTACTAATTCCTCTGATGAAGTCATCTAACTGGCGACAATCCTTTACTCAATGAGCATAGAACTTTTCCTATAGGCGATTTTGTCCCCACGGCCTCAATGTTGTTAAAAAAATAATCATTCCACCACCCAAAAGATGACTTATCTCAATGGATCGAATTTTGAAGAGATACCGCCACCCATAAATTAATTTCCACTGCCTTGACCGCCTTATTCATTTAACGATCAAAGAATTATCACCGCCACACCGTTTCATTTCTGGTTGATCGGATTTCAAAGAGACAATGAACCATTAATGTTCTGGAAAATCCAAATTTGACTTACGTACAACAAAGGGGAAAGCTAACTGACTAATTGTATCAATATATATACATTTGTTCAATTCAGATTTTGAGATATACAAAGATATAGAGAGAGAATTGATAATGAAATTTTGAGAGTGTTAACAGGATATTTTATACTCCATTTTTGTTTGAATCTGAGTTTGTAAACTCACGATAATGATCATATTTGTTACAAAGTAATTTATTTTTGTTGTAGCATGCATACTGTGTTTACTGTTTGAAAACATCATTTAAATCCTTATGTTATGCATTGTTTTGTTGCAGAATCTTATTGAGTTTTAGTACATAAGTACTCGGTGAATTTACCATTGCAAGGAATGATTCAAATAAGTTATTTTACTATTGGAATCTGAGTTTTTAGTCTGTTGTTATAATTCCCATGTTTCTGTTTGTTAGCGATAATTTTGGTAATGGGGGTAACATGCGAAGGAATGGGCATAAGACCTACTTGTCCTAAGTTTTAACGAAAATAGGCCCGTGGTAACCAAAAGACGGATCTGGACGAAAAACATCCGCGCGCCCAGATAAACGGTGCGCATCGGATTCCGGAGCCCCCCCGCCTTTCTACCTTTAAGTGGAGGGGGGGGGTCCGGAATTGTGGGCGCATCTCTCCAACGACCACGATCATAGCACCCGGATCAACGGCTCTCAAGGCAATTCCGGACCCCCCTTGACTGTCTACCTTTAAGCCGAGGGGGGGGGGTCCGGAATCGGGCGCGCAGCTTCCCAACGGCTAAGATCTTAGCACCCGGATCAATGGTGCTCAGGTAGTATCATATTTCTCAGCCGCTCCATTGTTAATCAATATGGGCCCTTTTCCCGTCTTGTCAGCATGTGAACCATCCTCCCCCTTGCCAACTGTTCTCCACCCAACCGTGCGATGAGGCTCGCTCCCTCTAGCCTTTTCCTCATCACCTTCCATGTGTCCCGCTCTCCTCCACGTCAGCCTCCCACTAAGATATGCCCCTTATATCTCATCATCCTGTTCCCTCCGCTTACTGCCTCCCAACACGTGTCTTCCCCTATTGCCTCTCTCCCACCTCATCACTTCATATCTCGCCCCATAGTTCTGATGCCACCACTCCCGTTATGTGCCCCATCCTCCGCGCTGGCCTCCGCATTTATTCTTCGAGCCATTCGGCTAATCCAGGTGGCAGCGCTAAGGGTCTCCCACGTCACTAAAGTGCCGAGTTGGCTAGACCGTTCTCAATCCCCATGAAGCAGTTATTAAGGTAGTTGGTGGTGGTTAGACATCGCCTCCGCCATAATGAGAAAGTCTGGCGACGAGTTAAGAGCATGTCGATTCACCTACGGAGCTGTCAGAAGTTCGATTGCGTCCACCGAAGGTGCACGATCATTTAGAGATTGCAGGTGCAGGTTGTCAGAGGCCATGCAGATGCAAAGCCTTTAATGTAGTGTCTTGATTTTTTTTTTGTTGTTGTTCTGAGTATATGTAGGCGTTTTCGCCATTTTTGTATCTATCGATGGTAGAGCGAAGCTCCTGACTGTAAAAGATTTAACTTGATTCTAGTTTCTTGTTTATGCATCTGTATCTAGGATTTCTTGTTTTATGACAAACAGTTTTCTTACTCCGTCTATGTTTTCATCTCATACCAGGGAATTCATGATTGAATGATTCGCTTGAATTGTTGCAGTTTCGTTATGATAAAGGATTTGTCGTTACATTACTATACTCTCTGGTCTTCTTTGTTTGAATGTAAGAGGATCTTGCGTTTGGGCGCTTTCTTCTCCAGTCTGTTAGAAACCTGATGTTTATGGCATACCTTCGCACCTGATGTTTATGGCATATCTTCGCACTCTTCTCATAAAAGTCTTCCCACTGCTCACCCTTATTACAACTCATTGTTTGAAGTATATCTAAGACCCCATTTTCCCATGGGTTCCCGATCTGGTCTCAGAGTCGAGACGATATAGTTATGAGTTTCCCTTCCATTTGATCATCCCTTTATAAACAAATCGTGACATTAAACTGGTGGGTGTCAGGATCAGCTCCTGCAAGCAATCCAGGAGTGACTTCTGACACTAACATTTCTGGCGCCGTTGCCAGGGACGAAGTTGAATATTTTCCCTAGGTAGAACGACAACGAGCTTCTGATTCTAAGGGTGCATTAGATATCAGAACCCTTGAATATTGCACTTGCACCTGGAGACTCCACTGAGGTCATTACACCTGGTAATTCCTCTGTTGCAGTGCCTCTGGCTACACCTGGTAGCACTTAGGAGACACAAAGTTCAGTTCCGGTCTTTGATGGTGAACGAAGATTGGGCACACTCGTTATAAATAGCATTCACCTGGAGACTCCACATTTAAAGACTCCACCAGAGGGGATTCTGTTGACAGGAGGAAGTCCATGTCGAAGGGAAAGACCAGGTATCAGTTTACGAGCTTACTACATGAAGTTCTGTATTTCTTTATCAGCTCATTTTTCTCTTTCCCTTCATTTATAGAGAATTTTCTCCTCTTCTTTGTACATTCTGATGTCCCTAAGCCTCCTCTTATCCACTCAGCCTTGGAAGAAGAAAGCATACCCTCTTCTTGTGTTATAGATACTGGTCTTGTGCCTTCGCCTCTGCCTATCCTTAAAGATGAGATCTGTATCACACCTCCTCTTCGAGTCGAATGCCCATGTAATCCTAAGGAGGTTGAGGATAATTCACAGTCTTCCCAGACCTTGTTACCCCCTGTTTTTCCTACTGATCCCTCCCAGCCTCTCGTTGAATCCCATGATCAACCCACTACTTTTCAAGTCAAAATCAGAAATAGGTTGTTTAAACCTCTGCAGCTGCCACATCACCTTAATCCTTATCCTCGTGATTTCTTTGGGTATCTTCCTCGATTTTCTAGGGAAGATCATGTTACAGCTGAGAAGCATATGAAAGCCTTTGAGACCCTTGTTGATCAGTTTGAGATCATTCACGAGGATGTTGTCATGAGGATTTTCTCACGTTCCATGTTTGGAGATGATGCAGCGTGGTTTAGATGTCTGGAGACTGGTTCTATTAGTTCCTGGACCGAACTATACCATACTTTTTTAAAAGGTTGGGGAGAGAACAAGTCCCTTGATCAATATTGGTCTGAGTTTAATGCCTTGAGGAGAGGGGAAGATGAAGCCTTAATTATTTTTAACAGAAGATTTTTTAGTGCTTATCATAGCATGCCTGTAGAGATCAGACCCACAGAGACTGCTGCTATGGTGTACTATATCATGGCTCAGCATCTAGAGCTAGTCTTCCTCCTAAGAGAGAGGAAATCCTCATCATCGATACATCTATTTGAGGATGTTGTAGAGGTTGAAGAAAACATCAGGGCTAGCAGGTGGACTCATAAGCAGGCAGATTTGCATATACAAGAGGAAGAGGCATGTCAGTCTGTTTCAGAATCTGAACAAGGATTTAGCAATTATGGATCAGGTCTGGAACAAGAACCCAGAAGTGGTCAACATGACCTAGAGCCTGTTGCTCCTTTATCTGAATATCATCTTTCTGGGGTAAAAGTTGTAGCTGCAGAAGATCCAGAGTGGATTTTCAAGAATGGAGAGGGACATTCTTTTGTGAGCAGAGAATTCTTTGCAGAGGAGCATCCTGGTCTTTTGAAGCGGCCGGGGTTTTGTCATATTCCCCACAATCCAGTGGTCATACACATGGAGTCCTACATTTCAGATTTCCTGGAATGTTCTATAGAAATTAATCCACCAATACTCGCAAGGGAGTATTGCGTTATGAAAGATTTCCAAGACCACATTATAAAGCCTATTCCTTTATTGATTAAGGAAAGGCCATGGGTGGAAATCAGCTCTACTGGGCTGGCAGGAAGCACAGAGAAGCATAAAGAGGAAGGGATTAGTAGACAACTCATCTCCTATCCAGAGCCTGTTTGTGAGCAGGTATCGTATGGCCTTGGCTGGCCTGCATCTGTCCTCCGCCCACTTGTGCACTCTGAAGGCAGCGAAGAGGATTTTCCAGTCTTCATGGAAGATGATCTAAACACCCCTTTTGAAGAAATTATTGAAGATTTCTTGGACGCGTTAGCATCTGCCCCCGATGAGCCTGCTGTCTCAGAATTAAACGAAGTAGCCATTATGGAAGAGGATTGTTCCTTCTTCCTTCACGATATTTCCCATGATGTATTTACATTTGGGATTGAAAGGAAGGATCGGGAGGCTGTCCCCTTTTTACAAGATCGGGGAGTGCATGGAGCAGATGAGGAAGAACCAGAAGAGCAGCTAGGCACATATTTCATTCCAGAGCCAGTCAGCATGCAGCCACTGCTTGAGATCAGTGAGCCTACTTCAGTTATTCACCCACCTGTGCTTATCAGAGATATTCGGTCGTGTGTGAACAATGGTGTAGCAGAAGAGGTTGTCTGTCGCCAATTTCCTAGAATTGGCCACTCATTCAATGACCCTGTCAGCAAATATATGGAGTGGCATTTCCCTTATGCTTTGAAGTCGCCATATCCCATCTCAACTTCAACTTGTAAGCAAAAGTTGGAGAGTGTAACCGTTATGTTGTCACGGTTACATCAAAAGTTTGTGATCATTGACAGAAGGAAGGAGCTTCCATTCAGGAAGTTACTTGATTGGCTATGGTGGAAATTTGCTTTCACCTAGCCTCATGTACAAAGTATATTAGTATTAGGCTATACATAAATAAGCTCTTTTTGAGCATGTATGTTTATTTTGTTCGCTTTTATTTTTTGGCCTGTATTTTCAGCAGCGAGATGTTTTGAGCATGACTCCATAGCCCAACAGCAAAGGCACTGAATCTGCAAAGGAGTTCTTAGAGCATCACAGGGATGACTCTATCCCCCATGGAGCCAAATGTTAGCGATAATTCTGGTAATGGGGGTAAAATGCGAAGGAATGGGCATAAGACCCACTTGTCCTAAGTTTTAACAAAAATAGGCCCATGGTAAGCAGTAGACAGATCTGGATGGCAGACATCTGTGCGCTCAGATCAACGACGCGCATCGGATTCTGGAGCCCCCCCACCTTTCTACCTTTAAGCGGAGGGGGGGGGGGTCCGGAATCCCAGGTGCATCTCTCCAACATCCATGATCATAGTGCCCGGATCAACGGCTCTCAAGGCAATTCCGGACCCCCCCTGCTTGTCTACCTTTAAGCCGAGGGGGGGGGTCTGGAATCGGGTGTGCAGCTTCCCAACGGCTAAGATATTAGCGCCCGGATCAACGGTGCTCAGGCGGTATCATCTTTCTCAGCCGCTCCATTGTTAATCAGTGTGGGCCCTTTTCCCATCTTGTCAGCATGTGAACCATCCTCCCCCTTTCCAACTGTTCTCCACCCAACCGTGTGATGAGGCTCGCTCCCTCTAGCCTTTTCCTCATCACCTTCCATGTGTCCCACTCTCCTCCACATCATCCTCCCACTAAGATATGCCCCTTATATCTCATCATCCTGTTCCCTCTGCTTACTGTCTCCCGCCACGTGTCTTCCCCTATTGCCTCTCTCCCACCTCATCACTTCATATCTTGCCCCATAGTTCTGATGCCACCACTCCCGTTATGTTCCCCATCCTCCGCGCTGGCCTACGCATTTATTCTTCGAGCTGTTCGGCTAATCCAGGTGGCAGTGCTAAGGGTCTCCCACGTCACTAAAGTGTCGAGTTGGCTAGACCGTTCTCAATCCCCATGAAGCAGTTATTAAGGTAGTTGGTGGTGGTTAGACATCACCTCCACCATAATGAGAAAGTCCGACGATGAGTTAAAAGCACATCGATTCACCTACGGAGCTGTCAGAAGTTTGATTGTGTCCGTCGAAGGTGCACGATCATTCAGAGATTGCAGGTGCAAGTTGTCAGAGGCCATGCAGACGCAAAGCCTTTAATGTAGTGTCTTGATTTTGTTGTTGTTGTTGTTCTGAGTATATGTAGGCGTTTTCGCCATTTTTGTATCTATCGATGGTAGAGCGAAGCTCCCGACTGTAAAAGCTTTAACTTGATTCTAGTTTCCTGGTTATGCATCTGTATCTGGGATTTCTTGTTTTATGACAAACAGTTTTCTTACTCCGTCAATGTTTTCATCTCATACCAAGGAATTCATGATCGAATGATTTGCTTGAATTGTTGCAGTTTCGTTATGATAAAGGATTTGTCATTACATTACTGTACTCTCTGGTCTTCTTTGTTTGAATGTAAGAGGATCTTGCGTTTGGGCGCTTTCTTCTCCAGTCTGTTAGAAACCTGATGTTTATGGAAGACCTTCGCACTCTTCTCATACAATTCTTCCCGCTGCTCACCCTTATTACAACTCACTGTTTGAAGTTTATCTAAGACCCCATTTGCCCATGCGTGCCCGATCTGGTCTTAGAGTCGAGACGATATAGTTCTGAGTTTTCCTTCCATTTGATCATCCCTTTATAAACAAATCGTGACATTAAACTGGTGGGTGTCAGGCTCAGCTCCTGCAAGCAATCCAGGAGTGACTTCTGACGCTAACACTGTTATAACTTTGTTTTGTTGTAAAGTCATTTTACTCTTTGTTGAAACACCTGTTGAGAAGGTTCTTGTAGAACAAAGTATCAATCTTTGTGTATGATGGAGGAGTGATTCACTTAAGTTTTTTGATGTAATAGATTTTTATTATTAACTGAAACACATGTTGAAACCACTGGATGTAGCTTACATGTGTTGTTGAAACATGTTGTTGAAACACCTGGCTATAGATTACAGGTGCTATTGCATAGTGTTGAAACTCATGTAATAGATGTTCATTGTTTTTTGAAGCACTTCACTACATTCTTCATTGTGGTATCAGATCTAGTAATATTTCTAGTTCCTCGTTGTAACTGAATATATTGATTTGGAATCTGATTTGAAATGGATACAAATAGTAATTTTTCTCAACCACAAATTCTTCTTTTGACTTAAAGAAATTATGATTCTTGGTTTATCAGAATGAGAATAATTCTACGTTCTCAAGATATTTGGTAGTTTGTTACTAATGGTTATCCAGAGCCTACTAACCAAGTAGCAGAAATGGCTTTGACAAATGTTGAATGGATTTTGTTAAAGGAGAATAGAAAGAAAGACAACAAAGCCCTTGGTCTTATTCAGCAAGGCTTAACTAAAAGCATATTTCCGAAGGTGTCAAGTTCATTTTATTCAAAGCAAGCTTGGGACACTCTTGAAACTATCTATCAAGGTGTATCCAAGGTGAAGACTGTCAAGGTTTAGAATTTAATAAGAGACTTTGAAAATCTGAAGATGAAGGACAACGAGTCAGTTGATAGTTCCATGAATCGAGTCATGAATGTTGTGAATCAACTAAGGAAGTATGGTGAAGACCTATCAGATAAGACAGTAATTGAGAAAGTTCTCAGATCTTTTCCAAAGAAGTTTGAATCTGTAGTTGTACCCATAGAATAATTTAAAGATATTAGTCTTATGCATATTGATGAATTAACTGGTTCTCTGATTGCTTATGAATCTAGGATGTCTAGATATGATAATCCATTAGAGAATGCTTTCAAATCCCAGCTACATGTTACTATAGGTAGAGATAGAGGAAGGTCTAGTAGAAAAGGGAGAGGAAGTCGATTTGTTGGTCAAAGAGACAAAAAAAATGATTCATAATACGAGGACAAAACTCAACAAAATCCTCCTAGTTTAAGTGGGGGTAGTAGCAGGTTTTGGCAGCAAGGAAATTAGAGGTATGATAAATCTAAGGTACAATGTTATTATTGTAATAAATTTGGACATTATGCTAACAAATGTTGGAAGAAGCAAGAAGGATAAATCAAATCCTACTTTAGCTTCATTAAGAAACTAAATTAGAGGTCAGAAGACTAGAAGTTTAAGATAATTGTATGAGCAAAATGATCAAGTAGATCAAGTTTCAAATTTTTCATTAATTGCATATGATCTTGTAAATTTTGATGATGTTGTTAAGAAAGAAATTTGGGTAGAAGCTATGAATGAGGAAATTGGTGCCATGTAAAGGAATAATACTTGGGAACTTGTAGATTTACCTGAAGATAAAAATTGTATAGGTGTTAAATGGATTTACAAGACTAAGTTAAATGTTGAAGGTGAAGTTGAGAAGCACGAGGAAAAACTTGTAGCTCAGGGGTTCATTCAACAACCTGGTATTGATTATAATTAAACTTTTGCACCTGTAGCCAGGATGGATACAGTAAGAATGGTGTTATCCATTGTTCTTCACAATAAATTGTGCACGTACCAGATGGATGTAAAATATGAATTTTTAAATGGTTTTTTGAAAGAAGAGGTTTATGTGAAACAACCTATAGGATATGACATTGATGAACAAGAAGGTAAGGTATACAAGTTAAAGAAAGCATTGTATGGATTGAAACAAGAACCTAGAGTATGGTACAATAGAATTGATGAATACTTGAAGAGTGAAGGATTGAACAAGATTCCAAGTGAGTCAACTCTGTATACAAAGATAAATCAGTAAGGTAAACTCTTGATTGTATGCTTGTATGTTGATGATTTGATTTTCACTGGAAATATTTCAGTAGATGAGTTTAAAATAACCATGAAAACTGAATTTGAAATCACTGATTTAGGAATGATGAAGTATTGTCTAGGTATTGAAATAAATCAATCTGAATATGGTATTTTTATTTGTAAAACTAAGTATTCAAAGGACATATTGAAAAGGTTCAAGATGGTGAACTATAAACCAGTTGTAGCACCAATTGCAACTGGAACAAAACTTAGTAAGAATGATGAGGGGTCATGTGTTGATCTGACTCTGTATAAAAGACGGGTTGGAAGTCTTATGTATTTTACAACAACAAGGATTGATATTATGTATTTTGTAAGTTTGATCTCTAGATTTATGGAGATTGTGAAGAAAACTCATTGGCAAGATGGAAAAATGATCCTAAGATATGTTGTTGGAACAACTAATTATGGTGTCATGTACACATCATATTCAGACATTAATTTGATTGGATATACTCATAGTGATTTTGCAGGTAGTGTAGATGATAGGAAGAGCACATCAAGATATGTGTTCAACTTTGGATCAGGAGTTGTAGCTTGGGCTTCAAAGAAGCAACCCATTTTGAATTTATCATCTTTTGAGGCAGAGTATGTTGCAGCAAAAACAACTGCATGTAAGACTATATGGATGAGAAGGATTTTGGTTGAGTTGTTGCATGAACAATAAGAACCAACTAAGATTTTCTGTGACAATAAATCAGTCATTACACTGTCACATAATCATGTTTTCCACAAGAAAACTAAGCATATTGATATAAAATATCATTTTATTTGAGAGATGATAAATAGTGATGAAAATTCTATAGAGTTTTGAAAATCTGAAGATCAGTTTGTAGACATGTTTACAAATCCCTTAGCAAAGGAATTATTTGAAATTCACAGAAAGAACATTGGGGTTTTTGAACTGCAATATTTCAAAGTTTCGTTTTTGGGTGAAATGATTAAGGGGGAGAATGTCATAAAATTAATCATTCCACCACCCAAAATATGACTTATCTCAACCGATCGAATTTTGAAGAGATACCACTGCCCAAAAATTAATTGTCACCACCTTGACCACCTTATTCATTTAATGATCGAAGAATTATCACCACCACACCATTTCATTTCTGGCTGATCAAATTTCAAAGAGGCGATGAACCATTAATGTTGTGGAAAATCCAAATTTGACTTACATACAATGAAGGGGATGTTGAAATAATGTAGCTGCGAAGTGTATTCTTATTATTATTTGATATATTATTTATTGGATCAATCCCCATTGTGGATTGATCATGTCGGTTATTGTAAAAGGACCAAATCCCCTTTTGTGGATTGGTCATAATGTAATTGTAATAGGCAGAAAGAGAAGTCATCCCTAGAATATATAAAATAGGCCCCATAATATAATAAAGGTGGTTATAACCACCCAGAAGAAGAAGTCGGCCCTGCCAATGAAAGGACACTCCCACACATGCCAGTCTTGTATAAATAAAGAGGCTAGTGCCTCACTTAGACACACACTCACGTGTTCATTGAGAGACAAGTTTCGGAGCTGCAGTTGGAGAAGAGAGAGAGAGAGAGGTGCACCTTTGGGAGAGGACATTCTGTACTTGTTTGAGTTATCTCTTAGCATTGTATTGGCTATCTATAATAAGGAAGTTTTGATGGGTTTTCTTCCCCTAGAGGGTTTCCTAGGATAAATGTTGTGTCTCTTGTGATTGTGTATT